>VDFB02142085.1:0-15377 GCA_007258455.2 Sequoia sempervirens
CTCTACAGAGTTTTTACCTGATGCCAATTTATCCCCGTTGGCATTATTTGCTAGTACATAGGATGAATCTTCATTCAGATTCAAGGGATTAGTGGATGGACAATAATGTATTGCCATGCTTGACACTGGAGCCACACATAATTTTATTGATAAGGGTTTTGTCAGTAGGAGTAATTAGAGGACTTCACTGGATTTCGAGTTTGTTGGCGTTTAAATTCGCACCTCTGGAATGCGGATTTGAAAACGGACAGCTATGCACAGATAAACTGCTCTTCAAATTAGGAGGGGAAGCTCCGTCTTGCTGATGGTGTTTGAAAGAAAGTAAACTAAAACTAAGTTGCCTATCTTTTTGATCAGCTTAGAGCACAAGGTTTTTTAAACACAAACGCCGCAGCTGAGATTTTCTGAAATAAGTTCAACTACAACTAACTTAAACTAAAGACGTTCCTAACCTCTCAAGTAATAGCAGAGCAAGAGAAGTTAGAAATTAACAAGGTAGATTCTCTGACAAAAATACTTCAATAATCTCTCTTTCAACGAACACCTACACACTTCACTGCAAGCTGAAATAAAGATCATAAAAGTGATAGAACGATACTTGAAATCACGAGATCTTAGACCAAGGGCAAAAGAGGCTCATGATTTTGTGCCTCGATCTCTAAAACAAAGCTCGCTTCTAACATGCTTGAACAAGAAATTGCGCAGCTAAGGAGGCTTACAAACTTATTCTTATGTAACACAATAGAAAACAACAATCACACTAACTCCTTGTTGGCTAAAGAGGCTCAACAATTTGCTATCACAACACAATTGAACAACACTTGAATAACAAATAGAAGGCACAATAGGCTCAGCGTTTTGTTATCACTAGCATGGTTAAAGAAACTAATGAGCAAGACTCTTATTTATAGACAAGCAGAGGAGTAGGGAACCCTAAAATCTCCTTGCTTTCACAATCTAGGGCTTGCTCAGCAAACAAGCTTTATTACTAAATCTAGAAAGAAGATAACATCTAACACCTAAGAAAGCAAAAAAAGGGGAAACGCCAACTATTACATTTTATCTTCTTTCTCTTCTCAAAGAATGGATAAGAATTATTCAGAATAGAAAAGCGGAAGAAAGCTTCCTGAAGAAAGCCACTTTAAAGCTTCGATCACATCAGCTAGGAAGTTAGGAATTGTCCCGGTTGATTGCATCTATGCTACACTCTGTAAAACTTACCGCTTTTCAAGAATATCTTCAGCATCTGCAATAGATCTCAGGAAATCTTCGACCTCATTGGCCGCTTTATCGAACTTTGCTGACATCACTGAAATATGGCCTATTCTTCAACTATGAACAACATTCTGGAACTGATTTTGCACCTCCTCAAGCCCGACGTAGGAACCATCTTCAAGGCTGTACTGAGAGGGGATCTCTATGACGAATTCGCTGATGAAAAGAAGAGATTCAACCACCCTTTGTCTGTAGGTGATGAATTCTTCGGATATCCTCTCATAAGTTTTAACATTGAAAACGTGACGCTCTCTCCAAGCAAGGATTTGTCTTTTATTCTCCTTTGAAACTGCTGAACCATAGGCTGTATCTAAATCAGCAATGATAATCTCATGCCTAGGTTTTACTTCAGCCAATGTTTGTTCAAATCCTTGGATGCCTTGACGAAGTTCATGAGCGTTTTCTCTCAACTGGAACATCCGAGCTAAGATCTCCCTTCCTCTGACAATGAAGCTCTCGATCCACTCCTGAGTCTCTTTCCCACATATGACCAGCTGTCTTAACTGATGGTGATCAGCTGGTGTCTCCAAGACCTGGGGCAGCAACTGGGTTGTTTGTGAAGAACCACGAACAAGGTTAGAAATAAAAAGCCTAAGCTGCTGATTTTCAGTCTTGAGGGCTGCCTTGTCTTCTCCATCTTTTAGCACTCTCTCATGAAGGTTGTTGGATACAACTTTGAAGAGACTCAAATCTGCATGTCTGGTATTTCTACCGAGATTAGCCTTGACCATGACAAAATCATCCATATTTACCTCATCCCTATTCTTATCTTCTGGGGGCACTGCAGTCTCCACGACTATCTCGTTATCAGGATTCCTATCAAAATGAACTTGCTTCTTTGCCTTCTTCTTAGGAGGTTCCTGATAGATGTTATCGAGATCATCAACACTCACTTGATATGAAGGCCTTCTCCTAACCCTTCCTAAGGAGTTCTTAAGCCAAGACACAGTAGTATCTTTACTAACTTCCTCAGGAGGTACTGCTGCAATCTTTTCATCATCTTCGATATCAAGATCAATGTGAATTGGTGAAGAACCCGTCAAAGGTACGGAAACATGTGTTGAAGGGGGCTCCTCTGCTTCATTTTGAGGTACGGGCTCGACATGAGGAACTTCTGAATCAACTGTAGGCTGTTCCCGTATGACTATGCCTGAGAAATCCAACCTTCTTTTTACATTTTTATTTGATCTACAACCTTTGACGCCATCTTGAGACTGACTTTTACCCTTTCCTTTTGACTGTGTTCTGGAAGAAGAGGGAATTATCCTTGGCGGCTCTGCTACTGGAATGGAGTTTTTCCTTTTAAGCACTAAGAAAACCTTACTATGCTCAATGACTTGTCTTGTTCTGTCTTCAACTGAAAGAGATTCTTTGTTTGCCCAATTAACTTGTGGTAGAGGTTGATCCTCGATTCGTTTTTGAGTGTACATCGGGAGAAGCACATCTTCATCATCATCAGAGAGCCCTTCTATATCTTCATTTAAGCAGTCTTTCATCTGATGGAGAGTTAGCCTGCTGTAACTACGCCTTCGCACTTCAAACTCATCTGCACAGTTAGCCCAAAAATCTTCAAGTGCGGCTATGTGATTATAGTTCTTCTCCAATCGGCCAGCGTAGACACCATGAGGATCAAATGATCGCCTCTCACTATAGGATTTGAGGCCGAATTTATCTAACTCTTCTCCAATTGTCCTGGCATCTGCAGCAGTTGTTTGCCTACGGAGTGGGATTCTACTCTTACGTACTACTGGCAAACTGGTAATGTGCAGAACATAGGATAAAATAGTAAACTGAAAGATATCATATTTGAACTCCAGAAACTTTATTCATTCTCAGAAATATCATGTACAAAAGAGTATCAACATTGATTGACAATAAACATCAGCACATAACTCATTCATAATTATTTCCCGACTATCCCAACCGACTACATATAACGCTCGGCGGTGGTTAGATAACCAACCGACACGACCTTTCATAACAACATTAACATAACATTAATCTGAACATGTTTTCCCGAACGTACATGACATTATTATTCTTTACTAATTTGTAGTTTTATTAACAATTGGCCGACTACGACCACGGCTGACTACGACCACGACCGACTACAAAGTAAAGATATATGACTAACATCATCCCCCCCAAAAAAGAAGTCGTCTTCCAGACGACATACATATAGCAAGACAAGATCAGTGAGAAGTAGGGGGAAGGGAGTGCGTCCCTGGATGTACAGATGACGTCGGAGTAGTAGAAGAATGCTCCGCTCGCAGGCACCTCACTTCCTCGGTACGTGTTCGAAGCTGCCGATCTGCCAGTATCACAGTTTTGTCTACCCGAGCGTGTTGAAGGGCAACCTTCAAGGAGTGGTCATCAGGAGTGCTTCGCCACCACTGCTTGCACTCGTTGCCAGTCAGGTTCTCCCATGTCATCGTTTCATTATCAGCGTCCATCCTTTTTCTTTTTCCAGCCGAGGCTACTTTTGGCTTATACTGCACAACCTTCTTGCCCTTGTCCATCTTTCTGTCAGTTCGGCGATTCCAGCCGACTTTATAACTCTCGAAATAGTTGTGACAACTGCCGAAATGATGAAAACTGCCGAATTGACGAAAACTGCCGAACTGATGAAAACTGCCGAACTGACGAAAACTGCCGAACTGACGAAAACTGCCGAACCGACTAAAACTGCCGAACTGATGAAAACTGCCGAACTGACGATGAAAACTGCCGAACTGACTAAAACTGCCGAACTGATGAAAACTGCCGAACTGACGATGAAAACTGCCGAACTGCCGAAAATTGCCGAACTGCCGATGAAAACTGCCGAACTGCCGATGAAAACTGCCGAACTGCCGAAAGCTGCCGAACTGCCGAAAATTGCCGAGATCTGGCAAAAGCTGGAAATGCCGTACGTCCTGGAAGAATGCTTGAAACGGCTGAAACTGGAAAGGCCGTACACCATGGAGAATCTGTACCTGAGAACTTGGCGAATGTGGTAAAGTCCGTACGGCTTGAAAGGTGGGTGAGTGTCGTACGCCTTGAGATATTTCGCGCAATTTGTCTGATGTGCTGATGCCGTACTCTGTGCAGAGGATGCAAATGTCGTATACTGTGAGGACTTGTGACAACCGTACTACCTGAAAGTCTTCTGAGTGAAAAAGCAGTACGATTCTAGAAACTTGAGATTGATAGTGCCGTACGATGACAGAAACTGGAGATTGGCAGGGCTGTACGATGACAGAAGCTTGAGATTGCCAAGGCCGTACGATGTGGATTCCTGCTAAGTGGAAGAGCCGTACGACCCTAGAATTTTGTGAATTTCGTGCAAGTTCTAAAATGCTGGTGCCGTACGGATTCTCCTGCAATACTGAGGCCGTACGAAATCTCCTGAGGCAATGATGCCGTACGACTTGGAGGAAGTCACTGATGCACTGATGCCGTACGATTTGGAGAATATCATTGAGCTGCCGTACGATGTCAACCCTGGCACCAATTTTAGTTTGGAATGGCCGTACGATGCAGGACTTAGCAAAATTTTTAACTTGCAAAGGCCGTACGGTGCAGAACTTGGCCAAATTTTCAATTTGCACTTGTCGTACGATTTCCACTGACAAATAGAATGAATACTGGGAAACCTGGAAATACCGTACGGTTTGAGAATACCTTGGATGCCGTACGACTTCAAAACTTTGGAACTGGTGAAGGCGCCGTACGAGTTCCTTCTCTGTGCTTGACTTGCTGGGTGCGTACGGATTCCTGTGTTCACTTCTCCAATCGTGATTTCTGTTTATTTTGCCCTTTCTCCCGACTATTTCCTCTTTAAATGGCCGTACGGCTTGGGGTGCTATATTTATTTCATTTTTGACTTTATTTGTTTTAATCGCTCTCCTTCTTGGCCATACGCTTTTTTCTCTGGTCGGGCTTTGGCAACCTTTTAATTTAATGTTTTCTCCTTTAATTTTCCGCCATTTATTTCCTTTAGCCAATTTCTCCTTTGACCGTACGATTTGTTCAATAGCTGAGACTCTTATTTTAATTCGCCTTACTTTATTTAATTTGAGCACTTTAATACTTCCTCTCTTAATGTCCTAGCCATTTAATTTATTATTTAATTTTTTCTCCTTTCTTTTGCTTTCTTTTCTGACTTCTTTTACGTTTCTTTTATTTTTTTCTTCTTTTCTCTTTTCTTCCCATTCGCCTTGTTCCTCCTTACTTACTCTGTTATTTTCTTTTATTTTCATAGCTTTTTTCCTATCTATTTTTATTTTTTCCAACTTCCGTTCATTTTCTCTCTCCTCCCTTCTCTCTTCTTTTCTTTTTTTCCTTTCTTCATCTCTTTTCTTTTTTTCTAATTTTTTAATTTTTCATACTTTTCATTTTGTAACTCCACAATTTTTTCATCTCGTACCTGTTCAAACTTGTGGAATGGCGTATGGTCCAGTTTTGAGACTCTTCCTTTGTACTCTCTATACTCGGCCGAAAGTTTTTTGCTGGGCCTTCCCTCTTCTTCCTTGATTTCCCCGATTTGCAGCATGTTGCACTCTCTGTGGAACACTTCATAGTCTTCCATCTGCCAATGAAATAAGCCATTCAGCGAGCTTGTCTCGTCCTCCGAACAACTCTCGAGTTCAAGTACGCCTTCGATGTTTGGTTCCATAGCTTTCCTTCCTTTGTCCATAACCGATTCACCTCCATCCGATTCAGATCCGGAGGAAGCCGATTCTTCGCTCACGGCCTGGTTCTTCAAGTCGATGACATACTTCCCCCCATTATTCTCGATCGAGAGTGTGTTCCTCTTCCAATTATGATTTGCCTTCGCCGCTATCAGCCATCCTCTCCCAAGTAGTGCATCGTACGCTTTCCTCTGTAATGGGATGACGACAAAATTTAGCAAAAACTGTTGTGTCCCGATCGTCACCTTCTGTGCCATCAGCGTTCCCAACGGCTTGATACCATGTTGATCAGCGCCAACTAGTTGGAATGTCGGCGGCCAGAGTGTAGGCTTCCCAAGACTCTTCCATGTGTCTTCGGGTAGTACGTTGACTCCTGATCCTCCATCGATGATAGTATTTGTCAAGATATTCCCTCTGATTTCCATATGCACGACTGCTGGCATCTTCCCGATGTTCGCTGTGAGCAATACCGGGTCGATTGTTTGTTCACCGTATGGTGGCGGTTCTGGTATCAATTCTTTCCTTCGTTCCTCCAATCGCGGTTGCTTGCCATCCTCGACGACGTTTGTGATCGCCAGTCCCAACTGCGGCATAGTTTGGAGAAGGTCAGTTACTTTGATCGGTATGGTGGTCTGCAGTACCTGCCGTATGATGTTGGTTTCCGCCTCCGACCGCCGAGAGGTTCCTGGCTTCTCCAGAGGTACTTTGTTTTCCTTCGCCATCGCCAGTTCCACTTCGGTTTTTTCTTCCTTCATCCTTTGTTTCTCCGGTACGTGGATACGCTTTTTGCTTGTGCTTTCTGGTGATAAGCCGGTACCTCTTGTTCTTCTTCCGACGCCGCCGGATACCCTTTTGCCGGGCATTTAGTTATCTTTATGATGCTTTGGTCCACACCACTTACACAATCTCCCTCCCGAACCTTGACCATTCTGGCAGTCCCTGGCAAAGTGGCCCCATTCGTTGCACTTCCTGCATTGGATCATAGGCCTGCCTTTTGCATCGTACTGTATCATGTTTCTTGGACTTCTATTGCTTCTGTAACCTCCAGGGGATGCATTGCTATTGTACTGGGGCTTTGGTGGTGTGTTCGGCGGTGTTGACGACTCTCCATGAGTGAAGAGTACTTGTGCACTTCTGGCTTTTAAGTTGTATGGGCATTCCTTGATGGAATGTCCCATCACTTGGCAGATATTGCAGAATAAGTTCTTGGGATAGTTCGCCTTCGTGTGACCTTCCCCATTGCAATCCGTACACCACAATTCTCTGGCTTCTCTCGTACTCTCCTTGTCGGCCTTCAATTCTTTCATCATTCGCATCATATCCTTCCTGAGTGCTTGTACAGTCTTGGATTCACCGTCGCTGTCGTCCGTACTCTCCTCGTCATCTGTCTTCTTTTTCCCTCGGGAGGATGTTTTATTTTCACTTTCTATGTCCATTGCCCGATTGTATGCTTCAGCGTACGACGAAGGAGGTACGACTTTCATTTTCTTTCTTAATGACGAAAGCAAGCCCTCAATGAACCATCTTTTCTTTAAACCATCGGCCGGCTGTGCCTCCAGCTTTCCTATCAAGTCTTTCAACCTCCTGTTGTAGGTCCGTACGTTCTCATGCTTTCCTTGTTTAGTATGATATATTTCTGTAACGATCTCGCTGTCATCTCGAAGAAGTTTGAACTCCTCCTGGAAAGCTTTTTTCAATAACCTCCATGTAGCTCTCTGTGCTTGGTCCAATTCCGAGTACCAATCAATGGCACTGTCTCTGAGTGTTGCTGGAAATGCCTTCAGCCACTGGTCAGGGTCGTCCTGCCCGCTGGCTATCCAGATAGTCTCGCATGTCTTGCAATGCCATACGGGATCCTCAGAGCCATTCCCCATGAATTTCGGCAACTTTTGCCGATCCGGATGAGCCATCTTTGCCGGTTGACCTCCTTGTGTTTTGGACCCGATTAGACTAGTGGATTCCTCGCTACGTCCCTGTGCGTCACTTGCACTCTTGGCCACGTACGAGTCACTCCCACGTCCTCCGTCAGTGTCCTCAACACCGTGGGTCTCCTCAGGATCTCTCCGATGCTCTCTCTGCCCTGGGGTCTTAAGCTCTGATCTTCCCCTCCTTAAATCGTTGTCGTCGTTTGAGAGGGACAACTCTCGAAATCGTCTGATGCTGCTATTCAAATCATCTTCATTTGCATAAAGGTTATATTTTCCTGCGTGTGGAGTGCTGAAGGGGTCTTCATCCCTTCCTTCTATCAGACTGTGGTGTGCTTGTTCAATAGATGTGTCTATTCTTGACAGATTTTCATATGTTCTTTTTATGCTCTGATTTATTTCAATTAAGTCCTCATCTAATTCCTTACCGACTTGCCGTAGTCGTCTTCGCCGATTTTCTTGCTCTTGTAGCCTGAGTGATCGCCGAACTTGTTCTTCTGAAGTCCCGTGCCCGTCAGGTACTCTATTCTTGTCTTTGTTCGGCCGTACGGGCATTTATTAGTTGTTCAAGCGATCATTGCCGATTGCCGGGAGTACGACGTCGGCTAGTATCTCATTCTTCTTCCTCACGTTTGGTTCTGTCTTCACAACGTTGTACGATTTGCTGCCTTCGGCATTCACGATCCTCTTCTTCTCGCAAGTCTTGCAGGATAATGAAATGGCGGGCCAGCAACCTGGGCATGCGATTCAGGAGGTGGTTCACCTCGTCGTTCACTTCCAACCGATCCCAGATGACTTCCTCAGGGATCTCCCGAATGTGGGATTCCCTACGGACGTGGTCACGTAGCGAGATTTTCCACAAATTAACCAGACCTTCGGTCAATGAGTCTTCCCGTTCCTCATTAGCATTTATAGGTTCTTCCGCTGGTTGGCCCATTATGCTGCCATGGTAGATGATGCCCTAGTCCGTTCAGGCAACGGCGCCAAATGTTTGCCTATGGAGTGGGATTCTACTCTTACGTACTACTGGCAAACTGGTAATGTGCAGAACATAGGATAAAATAGTAAACTGAAAGATATCATATTTGAACTCCAAAAACTTTATTCATTCTCAGAAATATCATGTACAAAAGAGTATCAACATTGATTGACAATAAACATCGGCACATAACTCATTCATAATTATTTCCTGACTATCCCAACCGACTACATATAACGCTCGGCGGTGGTTAGATAAGCAACTGACACAACGTTTCATAACAACATTAACATAACATTAATCTGAACATGTTTTCCCGAACGTACATGACATTATTATTCTTTACTAATCTATAGTTTTATTAACAATTGGCCGACTACGACCACGGCCGACTACAACCACGACCGACTACAAAGTAAAGATATATGACTAACAGCAGTTCTGCATGTATAAATACCCAACCCTAATGGAAAGTGAAGAGAGGGTTTCTTTCTATTTCTCAAGACTGTGTGGACACCGTGAGCTTGCCTCAGGAATTCCATGAAGATGACCTCATCTGACGGATATCTTGGCAACATGAGCGGGGCACCTGAATAACCATAGACCCTGAGATAGGTAAAGGTAGGAAACTGTATAAACCAATCCGCCCATTCTGCCATTGCTGCCCTGGCAACTGAAGAGATGCGGACGTGCAATTCGTTGTCCAAGTCTCGCAGTGTGTACATCAAGAATGCCTCGTTCACCCTTTTGTAGTGGTGCAACGACTTTGTGAATTCCAGCTGAGGATAATAGTTATATATGTGTTGTACGCTCAATGATCCCTCATTGTTCAACCCTCTGAATTGACCTTGATAGGCCACCAGGTAGACTAGGTATGACACCATGTGGAATACATGAAACTGGAAGTATTCTGTTATTTGCTGATGTAGGCAGTCACTAATCAAAGTAGGCCAATCATAAAACTCGGTCTTCTTCATGATGTGAGGTATGGCATAAAACATCCAAGGTTGGAACTTGGTGGCGTCTTCTGAGCCAGTGACCTTGTTGAGCAAAGTGATGATGATGGCAACCTCGTCCTTGAACTCTCCTCGCCGACATTCTTGGGCAATGTCTTATGTTTTTCTTTCATCCATCTCTGTGCAATCTTCTTGCTATTATTTATCTTTATGCATATTCCACATCTTTTCACATTCATCACTTGCTTGAAAGAGTTACGCTTTCAGGGCCGGGGGAATGGAAAAACACCTTTCGACCATATCAGGCTTTAGACTGCAAATCAATCTACCGTCTGCTGACTGGATCTCCCTAGTAGCCAGGTTGTAATGCTTAATGCAAGCGATTACGAACTCAAGGCTCTGAACTGATATAGGAATAGACGCTGCTGCGAGGAGTCCAAAATGTCCCAGGTTCTTGATTGAAGTGTTGCCTGCTCTCTCCAAGGCATGTAGATCGAACACCGACTTGACATGATGCAAGTCTGTCTCAGCTGTTTTGATATAATTGTGAAAGAGAGCTGATTCGGACTTGAAAACATTAGGAGTGTACTCCGTTTCGGAAAACTTGAAGAATGACTGTAAACTCGCCTTGGTTCGAACAAGTCTTGAACAATTTCTATTTTTAGAATGCTGATTTTTGTGCTCCAACGGACGAATTTTGAGAAATTTTTCTGAGATATGGGTTTTGTTCAGAATATCGATACAAGACAACCCAGATCGTCCGTTTTTGAAAATTTTGAATTTTGCCTGAAAAAGCAGCAAACCCTAATTTCTTCAATTTTTTCTGAAAAAAGCTGTCATCTGGGTTTTGTTCAGAATATGATTAGAAATGGACCCAGATGATTAGATTTGCAAAACCCTGACGTTTGATCGAAAAAGCAGCCAACCCTAGGTTTTTGAACTTTCTTGAAAAAAGCTGCGATATGGGTCTTCTTTAGAAGACTGATTGGCAAGGACCCAGATGGTTGAAATTTGAATGCACTGAGGTTTTCACTGACATGCAAAATAAAAGCACTTGCTGCAACTTGATGAAGTTCTTGAAAAACTCTTCAGAAGATCGAGGCAAAAAGACCCAGATGATTGAAAAAATGAAAGCCTTGGCCTTCTGCTTGAAAAATTTGATCTTCTGGAACAAGAAGAATGAAAAAGCAAGGGTTTATGCTTGCTGGTCTGAAAAATCTGATGTAAAACCAGCAATTATGGATTCTTGAATCACAAAAATTCTTCAAACTTGCTGCTCCAACTTTCTCCTCTGGATGCTACCTGCAAAAATAATGAAAAATACATTGAAAAGAAGTGTTAAATAGACTTAGGGTTTGATTTAGGTTTTGCTTTCTTTTTTTGCTTTTATTTTCAAAACCCTAAATCTCAGCCCCTTGAACTTGGACGCCATCCTTCTCCTCTTGCAAATTTTGAAATTTTGAAAATTCTTGAAAATACTCTAAGACACGAAACTTTGGGCGCCTTTCTCCAAGAGGGGCGCTTATTTTCACCAGTGTTGGTCAAAATTTTAACTTTTTCAACTTTTCTCCATTTTGACATGCTACTTCACCACTGTTTTCCCGTTGACAGATTGACTCGACAGACGAGCTGAGCGATTCACGGCGGAGTTTGACTGAAACTGAGAAGGATGTTCTGGAGGCACCTCCTGCTAAAAACTTGATTTTGACCTTCGAATTCACGGGTGCACATTCCTTCTAGGGGCGCTCAACTTCTTCAGTGTTAGCCATTTTTCTGATTTCCAAGTTCTTCCTTCTTCCTTTGATTTTTTGGTGAATCCTCGATTCCGGGAGCAACGCTGATCCGACTGATTGTCTGAATATTTCGTTGGATAGCCAGACTGATTTTGGTGAGACCTTCTTGGATGCTACTTCTGCAAATTCCATCAGTTGAAGGCCTTAAAGTTTGGGCGCCTTTCCTCAACTGGGGCGCCCACTTCTACCAGACTTAGAATTTTTTTCAATTTATTCATGTCTTCAACTTCTACGGGCGATCTTGTTGAATTCTGAGCTCCGGGCGTCGGATTGACGAATGTTTAGACTCGTTGCGAAGCTAAGAGGATTTCAGGAGGGGTCTTCTGGAAACACTTTTGTCAAAAGGCAGATTTTAGGTCCTCAAAAGCTTGGGTGCCCTTGGCAAGCTGGGGCGCCTAACTTCACTAGAGTTAGTTTATTTTTTGCATTTTTCACCATTGCTTTCGGATTTCTCTTTTCAACTCTCATTGGACCCTCTGTTCAGCCCTTTGAATCGGATGACTGCGAGCTCCGTTTGTCGTGCTGGATAGCTCACTGGAAAGCCTGTTGCATCCTGAAGACATCTCATTATAACCTTGACTGCAAATTCATCTGTTTGAAACCTTGAAAAGTTGGGCGCCTTTCTTCACCTAGGGCGCCCAGTTTCTCCAGACTTAGAAGAATTTTCAACTTTTAAATTCAATCTTCTTTGAGTCTCAGATCTTCGCTCTATACCTTCCACTTTGACTCGAATTTGCCGGAGACTGGATCGTCGAATGCTCTGACGGGGATATCCATCGCGAAGCTGACTGAAAACTGAGCAACTTCTATTGGAGGTCCAAACCCTAATTCACTCATTTGATGCCCTAAAAAGGTGGGCGCCTTTCTTCAACAGGGGCGCCCAAACTCAGCAGTGTTAGAAAACTTTCGTGACTTTTCAACTTTCTTCCTCGTTCCTCGTGCATGTTCATCGTTTCACCTTCTGCTGGAAGTTTAAGTGCTGAAATTGACGCCTGGCAGTCGGATGACCTCCATTGATGACCTCGAAGTTTCTCATATACTTCTGAAAAAGCAGAATAGACCAGTAGAGGCGAAGGCGATTATTTTAAAGATTACGGCGCATCGACGATGGACACATTTTGACCCGATAAAGAAAATCAGTTGGTTCTGACCGGACCAACTTTCTATTTTTAGAAAAATTTTGCCGTTATCCGTTTGAGAAACCGGAAAAACCTAGAAAAGCGTTACTAATTTTAGAAAATTTCTAAAATAGCGAGTTTTCCACTAAAATTGGGATGAAAAATTGATGTCTACGGGTTTTGTAGGTTAAGCGCTCTTAGCGGACCGGTCGTGAGAAATTAAAGAGAATTTTGTGTTTTAACCCCTCATGCAAGACATGCACACCCAAATTTGACCTTTTCAGTACGATTTGACAGAGACTTTTACTCATTTCAAAATGTCTAAGTGTAACAAAATTTTAATTTTGGGGGTACAGCGATTCGAGGATTGCGGATAAACATACCCTCACTTACGCTAGATAGATTTGTAATCCTCACTTACTTATCTTTGAATGATTATGAGTTCTTGATTTGTTGTACCCAAAATTAAAATTTTATAGACATTTTAATGAAACAAAAGATATGTTAAATCGATCAAAAATCAAGAAACTAGTGTGCATCTTCAAATAACGATACGGAGTTTATAGCAACAGCATTACAAAAACTCAGTCATTTCATCCCGTAAATTTTAGAGCGCTATTTTTAGAAATTTCACAAAATAGTAACTACAGGTTTTGTTGAAGCGGATAAGCAAAATTTTCTAAAGTGAAAAATTTCTAAAATAGGATTTATCCATGAGTCATCCCGATTTGATTGGTTCAAAATCGTCCTGTTAGGTTGAAGTGCGGTCGAGAATCTTAAAATGTCGGTTTTCCCTAGTGGGTCTATTCTGCTTTTTCAGAAGTATATGAGAAACTTCGAGGTCATCAATGGAGGTCAGTCTGCTGCCAGGTGTCTGATTCAATGATCAAGCATCGAACAAAAGATGAAATGATGAACATGCATGTTGAATGAAGAAGGAAGGTGAAATTTACCAAATTTTGACTAAGTCTGCTTGACTTGGGCGCCCTAGGTGAAGAAGGGCGCCCATCTTTTTAGGGCATCAGATGCAAGAAATAGGGTTTGAGCTCTTAGACAAATTTGTTCAGAATCCTCCCAGCTTCGCAGCAAGTCCGGTAGTGCAGTCAACAGATCATCCAGTCACCCAGAATTCGAGATCAAACACGAGGTATTCAAACTGAAGCCAGAGTGGAAAGAAGTGAAATTTATCAAAAATTGGTTAAGTCTGGATAAAGTGGGCGCCCCTGGTGAAGAAGGGTGCCCAACTTTTTGAAGGGGCTAATTCAGCAATTAGGGTTCAAAAATATGCTCAATCTCTTCAGTGTTCAGCCAGCTTCGATATGCCTGCCTTTGTCAAATTATCCGACTGTCCAATCTCTAGAAAGTTCAAATCGAAGACGAACATACAAAATGAAGGTTTCAAGCTTGGTGAGAAAGTCAAATGAAAAATGACTAAGTGTTGGAAGTTTGAGTGCCCCAGGTGAAGAAGGGCGCCCAAGTTTTCAGAGGTTCAAACAGATGAATCCAAGGAAATGTGTCTAACGTAATCTCTTCGCAGTTGGTCCAGCTTTCCAACGAGATACTCAGCATGACAATCAGATGTCGCAGTCACCAGATACAAAGCGCCGAACAGGGAGTCTGACAAAGGTTGAATTTCAAAGTTCAAAAGCGAACACAAAAAGGTGGAAAATAAGCTAAGTCTGGTCAACATGGGCGCCCCCAGCTAAGAAGGGCGCCCAAGCTTTTGAAGGCCCAAATCTAACTTTTTGGTGAAGAGATCCCCAGAGGACCCCTCTCAGAATCTCCTCAGCTTCGCGACAAGCCCAGCCGTCAGTCAATCCGAGCTCCGGATCACCAGATCAAGCGAGATCATCTGTAGAAGTGAAAGGATGAAGAAATCAAAAAATGGCTAAGTCTGCTTAAGATGGGCACCCCTAGAGAGAAAGGGCGCCCAAGATTTTGAGCCCTGAGATATTAGAATTTTTAGATACAGCTTCTAAGATCACTTCGTCAGTTTCAGTCGAGCTATCCAATGGAATTGACGGTCAGTCGATCGGATCAGCATAGCTCCTAGAATCAGGATTTCATCAGAAGATTAAAGGGAAAAGGAAGAACTTGAAAATCATAAAAATGGCTAACACTGTGAAAGTTCGGAGCCCCTGGAGGAAATGGGCTCCCATGAATTTGAAGGTCGAAACGAAGTTTTTAGCCAGAAGTGTCTCCAAGGTGATTTTCACAGAATCAGTCGAGCTTCGCGATGAATTATTCAGCTCCTCCATCGGATCATCCGAACATCCAGAGATCAAGGTCAATCTAGGGGTCAAAATGGAAGAAAAGTTAAAAAAAACTCAGAAAAGTGGTTAAGTCTGAATGAAGTAGGTGCCTCTAGTCAAGAAAGGCGCCCAACTTACAATGCCTTAGTGAAATTTTCAAAGTTTTCAAAAGATTCAAAATTGCAAGTTGAAGTGAATGTCCAAGTTCATTGCATGAGAAGGTTTTAGGGTTTGCATGGATTAAAACAAAAGAAAGCAAAAACTATTTCTAGCCCTAAATCTATTTAAGACATCTCTTCCATTCAGTTTTCATCATTTTTGCAGGTAGCATTCAAAGAAGAAAAGTGGAGCAGCAACTTTGAGGTTTTATTTCAAGATTCAAGAGCCAAAGAGGTTGCTGATTTTC
>VDFB02142086.1:0-21530 GCA_007258455.2 Sequoia sempervirens
AAAATACAAATTTATGATTCTGGTGCCATCAAACTATTGTTTGATTGATACACCCACCTTTTCTTTGCATGACAAGTGATATTGAGGTTTACCTCTATTCCTGTATGTTCTAAGTATCTTGCACATTTCTCCTCCCTTGTATGTTGGGGGTAGTGATAGCTTGTTATGGAGATGTTTGTCCTTCTTAAGGACTCCCCTCTCTTCTCTCTATCTTTCAAATGAAGCATCCCTCTAGTGGACCCATTTTTTTTCTTCTGAAGGGTTCCCAAGGGACCCCCTTTGAATTTTTTTTTAATCTCAAATGAATTTTATGGCATCTAGTTTGGGGGCAGCCTGACTAGGCCCTTCTTTTCTATGACAATCCTATAACACAACTTGTAGTAGCCACAAACTTCTCTGATTAGTCTTGCTTTGCAGGACCGAGAACCTGTAGAGCTCCTTTGCATTAAGATTTCCTAACATATTTAGTCTACATATTAACATTTTGCTTTGCAAGTGCATTTATAAAGCCGTTTTCCAGTCTAAATCTATGGAATCCCTTTGCTTTAGGCTTCCCTCATGTGAGAGATCTTGGGGGACACCTCCTTACAGGTTTGCAGGCCTATAAGGCGCTTACTTCACTGGGTTTCCCTCATGTGAGAGATCTTGGGGGATGCCTTCTTGCAGGTCTACGAGCCTATAAGGCGCTTACTTTATTGGGTTTCCCTCATGTGAGAGATCTTGGGGGACGCCTCCTTGCAGGTCTATGGGCCTGTAAGGCACTTGCTTCATGGGGCTTCCTTCATGTGAGAGATCTTGGGGATTTCCTTTGTCTGCGAGCCTGTGAGACACTTTCATCTTGCAAGATTTGACCATCATTGGTCTGAGGGTCTTCGCTATGCTTTGTGAAACTTCATAGTTTCATGGAGCTACGAAGTCCTTTTTTTCAAACCTCCTTTGGAGAGAGTACCTATGGAGCCATCTCTCTTGGAATTTCATTCCTTTCAAGCTCTCTTAAATTCTCTTTTCTCTTCTCTTCTCAATTGTGTATACCAAATCAAAGATTCACACCTTCTTCATCTTGAGTATATGCTCTTTCTCTCTTTGATATTGGTTGCTTCCATGAATTTTGGGTGTATTCTTCTCTTGAAGCAATCGATCTTTGCATTCTTCTCTTTGTTTTAGAATTCTTCTATGTGTTATTTCTTAATTTGGGGATGACACATAGTACTGAGACTACCTTTTACATTGAGGTCTTTCACTTTGCTAACTCAAATCCTTTAGTTTGTTGTGTGATAATGTGTGTGTGTATTTTTATTCTAACCCCATGATGTGATGGATTTTTATGTTCTAACATTGTTGTCTTGTGCAAGTATTTCTTGTCTAATGTATTTTTTTTCCAGGTCTTCAATCTAGGGGCATGATTCTTTGATTTGAATAGTTATATGCTTCCTCTATAGTATCCTTTTGGCATCATGATGTTATTTATGTTTAGTAGATTTCCTTTAGCATGCATATTAGTGTAGATTCATATGCCCGTTAAAGTGGGGGAAAAATGTAATGTCATAAAATTGTACCCATCACAATTTCACATACATTCTTGAATCCTCTTTAGTGTTCACACTCTTTGTTGCAAGTATGAGCAAGTTTGGTGGTGTTGTCATTAATGTTGTCATTGATGTCAACACAATTCAGTATGTTGCAGATTGTGCATGTATAGTTGAGATGTTGTGAGTACATGGAGCTATCTTCATGATGTTGTAGATGTGCTGAAATGATGAGTTTCCAAGTGCTTTTGAGAAAATTAATAAAGAGAGAATTTAGAGTTATGAATGTGTTCAAAATGTGCTCCAGTATGTGCTCCACGTTTCTCCTATGTTGATCCTATCCTTGTATGGATCTGAAGGTTTTCTAATGGTGATCTAGTGGTGATATCTCCTAAGTTGTAGCTTCTAATTTGATGGGATGTGAAAGCTACGTTCACTGGTGTGTGAACTATTCTAGCAAAGTTAGCTTTCTATGACTGGGAGAAATGTTTCTACTCTACAATCCTTCATTGTTCTGTTTCAGATCATGTGGATCTAGAATGTGTCTTATAATGGTGTTGTCTTTGTTCTGGCAAAGATCCATGTGGTTTGGTGACTCAAAAGTCAAGTTTCAGAATTGTTGTATGTGTTTGCACAGTCAAGATGGACTGATGGAAGGATTTCATTGTTCAAAGATTGTTGCACTTGCTGTGGATGTATCTGATGGAACCTAAGATGTGTTCTCATGCATAATGAATCATTTTTCATTGTTTGTGTGTCATCTTCTTGTTGGGAAGCATGCACATCAATGTTCATTTGTGTTTTCATTAAGTTTGGCCGACTTGGTGTTTACACTTCATTTGAAGAATTAAAATTTAATTAAGGAAGCATGTGGTTGATCTGAGACATTATTTTTGGTCTTGGTTAAGTATTTTTGTTGGTCCACTCTCATTCTTTTCTACCGTGGGAATGTTGAGTTGCTAACCTAATTTGAATTTATGAAATGAGGCTTTTGTGGCCGACCTTGGAGAAAGTTTTTAAGGTTGAAGATGGTATAAAAGCAAGTCAAATTGTGAATAATGTGTGTGTGATGAAAAGTGATGAAGTAAGCCACATATCAAAAGAGTAGAAGTGTGCGAAAGTAAGTTGAGGCAACAATACTTCATTGTGTTAGATTCCTAAAGGCAAAAAGCTAAAGGTTTTTGCAATCTTTTGATCAAAGCTGCAGATGTGTTTTAATTGTTATGGTGGATCTTTTGTTCTCTTTTGTATTAGTAGGCAGTGAGCCTCCCTGTTGGATAGTGAGTCCTTTCTGTAGGCAACGAGCCTTTGTATTTGGATAGTTACTCCTCTTTTGGGCAGTGAGCTCTTGGCGGCGAGCCTCTGTATTCAAAATTTTCTCTCTTTATATTGTGAGTTAATCCTCACCATGGTTTTTCCCTTATTGGGTTTTCCACATAAAAATCTGGTGTTCATTATGTTGATTTTACTTTCTGTTATTTTTGTTTCATGTTCATACTTAACAGAATAGTGTGGTTGTGGAATTGATAAGTGTTGAAGTTTTAAGTTTGAATTTTGTGACAACTAATTCACCCCCTCTCAGTTGGCATGCACCTTTTAACAATTGGTATCGAAGCTTTGGTTTCTTGGTGTAGAGCTTAACTGCTTAAGGAAGATCCGATGGTGCATAAGTTGGCAATCCCTATGTTCGATGGATCTGATTACAGTGATTGGAAAGTGTAGATGAGAGGATATATTGTTTCTCTTGGTTATAAGACCTGGAAGGATGTTGAGACGAAGTATGTTGCTCTGGCAAGTGGTCCTACTACTGTAGATGAGGTTTCTACTTATGAGGAGAATGAGAAAGCAAGGTATGCTATTTACAATTCTTTATCTAAAACTAATAAAACTAAGGTTCTTTATTTAGACACTGCTTATGAAGTGTGGAAGAAGTTGGAAGAACTGTATGAAGGAAATGAAAGAGTAAAGTTGAAAAAGAAGCTGGTGACAAAGCGCATACATGAGAATCTAAAAATGGAAGAAGGTGAAGAGTTCACAAGCTATTTCCAGAGGGTTGAGATGACAACAAATGAAGTTAAGAATCAAGGGGGAAAACTAACCAATGAAGATATAATTGAGAAGATTATGATCACCCTACCAAATTGCTACAGTGATAAGATCTCACTTATTGAAGAGATGTATGATCCTAAGAAGTATACTAAAGAACAGTTATTTTGTACCTTGACAACATTTGAGATGAGAAAGTTCAGGAAAGAAGAAAAGACAAAAACAATATTTAAGGCAATGAAGATTGAAGATGATCCAGCTAGTGATGGTTCTAATGAGCTGAAAGAAAATTTCACCAAAAAGTTGAAGAAAGGTACCAGAAAGTATAAAGGTATACTACCCTTTAAATGTTTCAGTTATGGAAATATTGGTCATTATGCTTCAAGATGTCCAAATAGAGATGTACATAAGAAGAACAAAGATTATAAAGATAAGGATAAAAAGGATAAGAAATAAAAGAAGCTATATTATGTTAAAGAAGAAGCCAAAATTTTTGATGATGAATCTGAAAATGAGGGTGATGATAGTGAATGCTTTTTTTTAGCTTTGGAAAACAAATCTATATCTGCTAACTCTAGAAAATGTGCAAGGAAGAATGCTCTAGAAAAAAAGAAGATGGAAGGTACTTTTGTCACCATTTTTCATGCAAGACAGGATGAAGACTACTAGGTGGTTGATAGTGGATTTTCTAATCACATGACTGAAGATAAGAGTAAGTTCACTAAACTTGAAAAGTATGATGGTGGTTTGGTCATGTTTGGTGATGATTTAGGAGCTAAGATTTGTGGGAAAGGTACAATTAGTTTTGATGGAGTATACAACACTAATGATGTATATTATGTAAAGGGTTTGAGGCATAACCTTTTGAGTGTTGGAAAAATGTGTAGATATGGTTTTAAACTTGTGTTTTAGAATAATACCTGTGAAATCAAAAAAGGATCTAGAGATATGGTTGTTGCTGGAAGAAGAACTCATGGAAACATCTATCAAATTAAGGGAGTTGATGGTCAATTCCTTGTATCTCAAATCAGTGAAAGTTGGCTATGGCACCAGAGGATGGGACATGTAAACTTTGATAATCTGGTCAAAATCAATTCAAGAGATGTTGCCAAAGGTCTACCTAGAATCACAAAGCCTACTAATACTATTTGCAGAAATTGTTAGTTAGGGAAACATACACGATGCAACTTTAAGGGAAAAAGAGCATTCTACTACTGGAATGCTAGAGTTAATTCATACTGACCTTTGTGGTCCGATTAGAATAGGAAGCCTGAATGGTGATAGGTATTTCATGCTCCTTATTGATGATTATTCTTGAATGACATGGTTTTATTTTCTTAGAGAGAAGAATCAGGCTCTGGATAGGTTTAAAGTCTTCAAAGCAAGAGTGGAAAATGAGGTGAATTTGAGAATAAAATGTTTGAGATCTAATATAGGTGGAGAATTCACTTCTAATGAATTTAATACATTTTTTGAACAACATGGCATAAAAAGATATTTTTCTACTCTGAGAACCCCTTAGTAGAATGGGGTAGTTGAAAAGAAAAACTAGACAGTACAAGAAGCTACAAGAAGCATGATGAAAGAATCAAAATGTACCAGATGTGTACTGGAGAGAGGAAATACACACTATTGTTTATGTTCTTAATAGATTTTATATTAGAGGCAACAACACAAAGAATCCTTTTGAGTTATGGACCGGTAAGACTCCTATGATGTACTTCAAGGTATTTGGAACTAGATGTTACATTAAAAGGGATGATCTGAAAATATTAGAAATTTTGATGCTAGATATGATGAAGGAATTTTTCTTGGGTACTCTACTACCAAAAAAGAATATAGATTCTTCAATAAAATATTGAGGAAGATTTTTGAAAGTGCTAATGTGAAAGTTGATGAAGACATGCACAGACTGATGTAGATACAGGAGGCCCAAATTCATTCACAATGTCAACCTGCCTTTAAGAGGCATCTAATAAGATTAAAAGAGATTTTCAAACCATTCAAAATACAATCAAGTGGATATAAATCAATCTCCAAAGCAAATTAAAAAGATCTCATCCAATTTCACCTTTCAAGCATGCTTTCCCTAGTAGCAGTGGCAACCCGGTTTTAGGGATTTTTCATCAATATTTTCCAAAACACCTAACAAAATTGGAGATGATTAAGATACCCTTTTTCAAGTTATACAACATACACGAAAACCAACATCAACTCTTTTGGACCATATTAGAGATCCAATACACCTACTATGGAAAAGGCTAGTGGATTAGGCCACTTTTACAAAGAGAGTACCCTCTAAACTTCACCAAACCCTCTAAAAACTTTGGGAAGAAATAAAAATTCCAAAAAACCACTAAGTCCACCTTTATTTTCTAGAGATGACTCTTCCAACATAGCAAACTATGGAACCTTTGATTTTAGGCCCTCAAAAGGAGGGTTTATTGCAAATCATACCTATAGGCCTCCCAAGAAATTTCCACCTATCCAAAAACTCTTTATTATGCCTTAAAAAGCTTAAAATTTCATTACATAGGTTATTCCTTCCACAAAACTCATAGACCACCCTTTAGTTACTCACTTTCATAAGGAAAATCACCCAAGTTCAACCTAGGGCAACACCCAAAATCCACATACACACTCCCTCAGACCTCAAAAACATTTGAAAGCCTATAATACATAAAATGGGGTCATTCCACCAAGTTACAATGGCTACATTAGGTGGAATTCCCTAAAAACTCATTTTATTACTCTCAAACCACCAACTTGCACCAAAACAAAGTAGTTTCAAAAAAATAGAGATAACTCACGCTGAACTTAATGTTTTCAATAAAACCTAAAGAATTTGAAAGTAGACTCAATTCCCTACCATTCAATTCCAACCTTCAACCAAAATCTGAAGTTGTACGGACTGTTCCAACCAAACAAAATTCAAAAAATGCAAGGAAAACTGTGTAAACTCAATACAAAACTAAAATATTTCATTCAAAATCTTAAAATTTGTGTTTAAAATGATGGAATAAACTAAATATAGCTTCAATAACCTCCTCCAATTCCTATAACCACCTAACCACCTTGTTTTAAAAGGTTATTGACCCTCTACATTGCTAATTATGCATTATTCACTAATGACAACTCAATATCTGCAACTTACCAAAGTTCCTTCAAAAGACTCAAAACTACATTAAATGGCTCATGTGAACCTTATTACAATATGAAGGGTCTCATGGACCTAATTTAACACAAAATGACTCATTCTACCACTAACTCTTAGACCAACCCTCATATAGTGCATTTTTTTGCAATTACATGTTTAGGTGCTCCTGCAACATAGACCTATTGAGATAAGTGAAGTTGAACTCGATGATCCTATCTATGGACATGTACCTAAAGAGAATAAGGAGAAGGAAGAAGAAGAAAATGAATCGAAACTTGCTGTTAAGACTCCTAAGTATGTACAGAAGAATCATCCAGAGGAATAGATAATTGGAGATAAGATTGAAGGTGTAAAGACAAGAAGTAAATGAGCAACTAGGGTAAATCTTTGTTTACTCTCTAAAATTGAACCTAATTCTGTGAGTGAAGCATGTGAATATGAGATTTGGATGAAAGCTATGAAAGAAGAATTGCAACAAATAGAAAAGAATCAGACATGGGGATTGTTCCTAGACCTGTGAATAAGAATGTAATTGGTTCAAAATGGGTGTTCCAGAATAAGTTGAATGAAAATGGTGAAGTTATAAGGAATAAAGCAAGACTTGTATGCAAAGGATACTCACAAGTTGAAGGAATAGACTATGAAGAAACATTTTCCCTTGTAGCTAGAATGGAAGCTATTAGAATGTTTTTGGCATTTTTTGCCCACGAGCATTTCAAAGTATATCAGATGGATGTCAAGTTAGTATTTTTGAATGGTGAATTGGAGGAAGAAGTATACATGGAACAATCTGAAGGATTTTAGTTATCTGACAAAATGGATATTTTTTG
Source organism: Sequoia sempervirens (assembly GCA_007258455.2). Lineage (NCBI taxonomy): Eukaryota > Viridiplantae > Streptophyta > Pinopsida > Cupressales > Cupressaceae > Sequoia > Sequoia sempervirens. The sequence goes on from VDFB02142086.1 coordinate 7,560, forward strand.
TAAGTTGAAGGCATTTTATGGACTGAAGCAAGCTCCCAAAGCTTGGTATGCAAGATTGGATAGATATCTGACAAAGCAAGGATTTAGAAAAGGCTCTACTGACAACAATCTTTACTTCAAAGTGCAATGTAACAAAATGTTAATAGTGGTAGCATATGTTGATGATATCATCTTTGGTGGAAATGAAGGGATGTGTAAAATATTTTCAAAAGAAGTGCAAAAAGAATTTGAAATGTCCATGATTGGTGAGTTGAATTTCTTTCTTGGTCTTCAAGTGAATCAAACTAATAAGGGGATATTCATTTCACAATATCAGTATGTAAAAGAGTTGTTAAAGAATTTTGGAATGGATGACTCCAAACTGGTTAGTATTCCTATGGTAACCCGATGTAAGTTGATTAAAGATGATGAATCTGCTAAAACTAATAATAGCAAATACAGATCAATGATTGGTAGGCTATTGTATCTTACTGATACTAGAACAAATATTATGCATGCAGTATGTCTAGTTGCAATATTTCAAGTAGATCCTAAAGAGGCACATGTTATAACTATAACAAGGATATTTAGATATCTTAAAGGTACACCATATTATGGCTTATGGTATCCTAAGGGTGTTGATTTCACCTTGAGTGCTTATACCAATGCAGATTGGGTTGGTTGTGTGGATGACTGGAAGAGTACCAGTGGAGGTGATTTCTTTCTTGGCGAAAGATTGGTTTCTTGGTTGAGTAAGAAACAAGACTCAGTTTCTTTATCCACTGCAGAGGTAGAATATATTGCTACAACATTCTACTGCACACAGATTTTGTGGATGAAGAAAACTCTGAAAGACATTAGAGTAATATGTGATGAGCCTACTCCTATTTTCTGTGACAACACAAGTGCTATAAAAATTTCAAAGAATTTGGTTATACATTCAAGAATAAAACACATACCTATCAAATATCATTTCCTGAGAGAAAAATTGTTGGAGAATGAAGTCAAGTTGGAGTATGTGACAACAAAGGAACAAATTGCAGATATATTTACTAAGGCTCTTTCGAAGGATACTTTTGAGTATCTTAGGGAGAGGTTGGGGTCCCTTTTCCCTTCTAACTAGGTGCACATGAAAGTGCATCAATCCAGTGAATTCACAGATTCTTCATTTATCTGGACTAATGAATGGGTCTACTCTGCAGGGGGAGTAGAAAAGGTTTTCATTGTTGCAATATGAGTTAAATGGGTACACTCCTAAGGGGAAGTGATCATTTTTTTTAATCTTTTCCATTGATTTCAAAGGGGGAAAGTCATATGAAAAATAGGAGCATAAGTAGAGAAGGTGTCCTCTTAGAATATTGTGCAGGATGTTGTTTTTGATGTTTTTTCACATCATGTGTTGCCATCAATGACAAAGGGGGAGATTGTTGCAAGTATTAGAAAGTTTGGTGGTGTTGTCATTGATATCAACATAGTTCAGTATGTTGCAGATTGTACATGTATAGTTGAGATGTTGTGAGTACATGGAGCTATCTTCATGATGTTGTAGATGTGCTGAAATGATGAGTTTTGAAGTGATTTTGAGAAAATTAATAAAGAGAGAATTCAAAGTTATGAATGTGTTCAAAATGTGCTCTGGTATGTGCTCCATGTTTCTCCTATGTTGATCCTATGCTTGTGTGGATCTGAAGGTTTTCTAATGGTGATCTAGTGGTGATATCTCCTGAGTTGTAGCTTCTTATTTGATGGGATGTGAAAGTTACGTTTACCAGTGTGTGAATTGTTCTAGCAGAGTTAGCTTTTTGTGACTAGGAGAAATGTTTCTACTCGATAGTCCTCCTCTATTCTATTTTAGATCATGTGGATCTAGAATTTGTCTTATAATGGTGTTCTCTTTGTTCTAGCAAAGATGTGTGTGGTTTGGTGACCTAGAAGTCAAGTTTTAGAATTGTTGTATGTGTTTGCACTATCTGAATGGACTGATGGAAGGAGTTCGGTGTTCAAAGATTGTTGCACTTGTTGTGGATTTATTTGATGGAACCTAAGATGTGTTCTTGTGCATAATGAAGCATGTTGCATTATCTATGTGTCATCTTCTTGTTGGGAAGCATGCACATCAATGTTCATTTGTGTTTTCATTAGGTTTGGCTGACCTAGTGTTTATAGTTCATTTGAAGAATTAAAATTGAATTAAGGAAGTGTGTGGTTGATCCAAGACATTATTTTTGGTCTTGGTTAAGCATTTTTATTGGTCCACTCTCATTCTTTTCCATCATGGGAATGTTGAGTTGCCAACCTAATTTGAATTTATGAAATGAGGCTTTTGTGGCTGACCTTGGAGAAAGTTTCTAAGGTTGAAGATGGTATAAATGCAAGTAAAATTGAGAAGAATGTGTGTGTGATGCAAAGTGAAAAAGTAAGCCACAAATAAAAAAGAGTAGAAGTGTGCGAAATTAAGTTGAGGCAATAGTACTTCATTGTGTTAGATTTCTAAAGGCAGAGAGCTAAAGGTGTCCACAATATTTTAATCAAAGCTACAGATGTGTGTTAATTGTAGTGGTGGATTTTTTTTTCTCTTTTGTATCAGTAGGCAGTGAGCCTCCCTATTAGACAGTGAGTCCTCTTCTAGGCAGTGAGCCTCTATATTTGGTTTTTTCTATCTCTTTATATTGTGAGTTAATCCTCTCCGTGGTTTTTCCCTTATTAGGTTTTCCACATAAAAATTTGGTGTTCATTGTGTTGATTTTACTTTCTGTTATTTGTGTTTCATGTTCATACTTAATAACAAAATAGTGTGGTTGTGGAATTGATAAATGTTGAAGTTTTAAGTTTGAATTTTGTGACAACTGATTCACCCCCCCTCAGTTTTCCAACACCTTTTAACACTCTTAACATCTTTTTTTGGCTCATTTTAGCCCTTGCATCAGCCATTTTCCCTTCTCAGGATGCTCTGGACCCCTTTCCAGCAGCTACCTTCATGTATTAGCTTTGCATCAAACTTTGTGCTTTTCCCATTCACATTGCTTTGTAGCGTGACATGTTTGGACACTAGCATTCCACGTGGATGTCCACACACTGGGCCAATGTCCTTCAATGTTTCAACATTCAAATGAATTCTCTTGTGCATGTTTTCCACTTGTTAGCCCCTTTTTTCAGTGGTAACGGCTCGAGATTCCTTGTAACCGCCCGAGAAGCTTCTTTTCCCTCTTTAAAAGTCATCTTTTCAACTCATTTGATCTCTAACTTCACCTCTAGCTTATTTCCATCCTTGGCTCTAGCATTTCTCTCTTGTTATCTTGCTTGCACAACTCCATATATCTTGCCCCAGTGGCTCCAAGCTCTCATGTTCTCACAACACTCTTTGCAGCTCTTGGCTCTCACAATTATCCCTCCTTTTCAAGCCTTGCAATTGGTACTTTTCTTATCTTGTGCCCTTGAGAATCTTGGGATTTCACATATCCCCTCTCTATTACATATACATTTTGTGATATGGGTTCTCCTCATTGAATGAGGATTTCTTTTGTCACCTACATTTTGTGATACAGGTTTTCCTCCTCGAGCGGGGATTGCTTTTATTAGGTCACACTTGCATACTCTATTTCTCTTTATCTATCTTATTGTCCGTGGAGGTGGGAACACCAAAACGGGGGTTTGAATGAGGCAAACCTGTAGACAACCCAAACACTTTCTTTAGATCTTATGCATGTAGGTTTTGAATACATTCACATGCTGGAGGCTTCATTACTTGGGTTGTTGTGATAAGTTTATCTCTTATTCTCTTACTTTATCATTTCTATTTCACTTTATTTTAGCTCTATTACATTCTATTACTCTATCACATTTTGTAAGTTCTTAGCAATCTTATTATTAGTATTCACTCTGCTATTTTATGTGATATTCTCTCTGGTCTGTATGAATGCTTGCACACCAGAGAGACACCAACACATCGTGCTATCATCCCAGACCTGTGCTTCTATCCTTTGGCTAAGAGCCTGTTAGTCTATATAAAAAATCTTTGTGACCTGCTCTTTTAGATTCTAGAACTCTCGCGTCATTTCTTGAGGTAGTTTAGGGTAGTTCACTCCATGAGGCTCTTTGAATGATAAGAACTCATGAGCCATGAATCCCCCTTCTCTACAATTTTTTTTATAGAATATCTTGCTATGTAAGATGTTTAAGAACATTAATGACAATGAAATTGGTGTAAGAGAATATATTATGCATATAAGAGCATATTAGAGGGAGTTGCACTTTTTATTGACTTCTCCAACTTTGATGAATGTTATGATGCATCAAGGAATATTTGAATGGGTTTGAATAGTCCAAAATGGAACACCCATTTTGGGTAGGATGTTATGATAAATTATGACGTGTTTGACAAGGTGTAACATATCTTCTAAATATAAATTGTTGACCACCTCATGAAGAATAGTGTTGGAGTTTAGGCCAAAATATGGTGTCAATTTTGAGTCATAGTTTTGGTAAACCACATTTTGGTTTTTGGTTTTAGTTTTTCTATTTATTGGATGCTAGAGATGGAGGTTTCATAGTGAGCTCTTAGATACTATTATGCTATTACTAATTGATACATTGGTTTAGAGTTTGAAGGTTGAGTTTTTTTAAAGGGTTTTCCTAGGATACATCATTGTGTAATTGTTTTATTGTGTTTATATTCTTTCTTATAATATTTTTGATTGTATTTTATGTACATTTCTCTCCTCATAGAGTAGTCTAGGAAGTATTTCCACATCTTATATTCTTGACACTCTTTACTTAAACTTTCTAGTAGAGTTAAAAAAAATTTAAGTGTGACCAAGCCTATAACAATTTTCTTGGAACTTAATTGAACAACCCGGATATACTTTTCTCTATTTTTCACTTGTGTCTAATGATAATTCTATTTCATTATGAATGAATATTGTGATATCCCTATTACTGTCAAAAAATTGCTAGTGAGCATCATTGTTAGGGATAGAGAATCTTCAACCATTTTGACATAATATTTACTTGAAAAATTAGTTTGTTGATTGAAAAGATCAAAAGAAAGATCAATTTTGACTCCATTAATGACCATTCTATCTATTTTCATGTTCTTGATTCAATAAATTTCTTTTATATTTACTAATTTGAAACTTTCAAGAAAGACTGAAACTCAATGTAAATAATACCTCATTCTATGATTCCTGGTAGAACAAATGTAGAAGACTTTCCTCAATAAAATTTGTGTCACCAACATTAGATAGTTGCTTGATACCTATTTTCTCTAATATCTAGAGTCCTTGGATAAGTTCCTTATGTTTATCCATATTGTTAGTGTATTTAAAATATAACCAAAATTCATGAAAGGACTAATTACTAGAGAGATAAATAAGCACAATACCCACTTTTTCTCCAATATAACTCTTAACACCATCAAAATACAACTTGAAGATATCATTTGATTGATTTTCCTCCTCTTGTGAGAGCTAGGAGGCATGGTAGCTTCTTCTTCATCATGGTCACAATAAATCCCGAGACCTAATCATTGAATAAGTCAAGGTCTTCAAATTGTTCATGCTTAACTATATATAACTATTTATGCCTTGGCTACTACCCAAACCAACTTAGATACTTAACTATACCCCATAGGATGACATAACTACTTATACATGATTAAAATAATGATTATATAATTTATTTATGATTTAAATTATCCACATACCAACTACTCATAACATAATGCATCTAGCTTAGGTAGTATTGTTTGTGCTAGAATTTTCCATTGATCCACTTGGATATTCATTTTGTATTTTTCCTTTTATTAGTTCTTGAGACTAGAAGGTAACTATTGTTGGTGTCGAAAATTTCCTTCGATTTCTCTAACCCTTATGTGTACCTTTTGTTTGTGTGAACATGGGTAATTTCTATATGATTTTCCCCTTTATAGTGTGAATGAGACACAATATCTAGCTATTCATTAGTTAGTATCTCTTCATGCATGTTCACATGCTATATTTAATTAGTGAATCAAGAATATTTATAGAAATATCTTGTAGACATGTGGTCTTATCCCCTAGTTATCACATAACATAGGACAAATAATTTCCATCATCCTAGTTAGTCCTTTCTCTCAACCTTTCCTATATAAATAAGCTCCCATATGTATGCATAATACATTCTCATTGATCACATTAGATCTAATATATTCGCATCTATTATTGACAAATTTATTCTCTTGATTTTATCTCTTGTAGAAGGTTATTTTGGTTTTGCAAGTTATCTTGGTTTATTCTTTTGATATGTTATCTAGTGGTCTTATTTTCTTATGAATCATTCTAAGGTACCTTTTCTAACACCTTATAATTATGAAAATTGGAATCAACATGCATGGATTGTATTATATAATCTTGGATATTCTTTATATGTTGAAAAAAAGGGTACCTAGCCCCATAGATGATGATAGAAAGATAAAATGGATGATTAATCATACAAAATCTCTTGGATACCTTTGTATATTTGTTTCACTTGATATATTATTTCAAATTGAATCATGAAGCTTGGAAAATTTTAAATACATTCTATGGCACAATAGATGAAGACAAAGGCTATCAAATTGATAACGAATTGATGAGCCTTGATCCAAAGAACTTTGAAAATACAAGACTATATCACCAAGGTTAATGATATAAGAGGAAATTTAAAGCATGTGTAATTGAAAAAAAGAAATTCAATTAGTTTATAATGCATTGAAAAAACTTGGTCTTGATTATGTAGCTTTTGTTTCTAGCTTTCATACTCACAAGCTAACTATAGGATTTGCATATACTACACCTTCATTTTTAGATTTTCTTGATATTTTAATATATGATAAATAGAAGTTTATTTCTATGTGTCTCAAAAATTCATTACCTCAAGATTTTTTGGTTAGTCAAGTGAAATATTCAAAAGAATCTAATGATAAATAGAAGAAATCAAAGAACAATCAACATACATCTCAAGAACATAATAAATCCTCTTCTAAAGAGAAATCATCTAAGAAGGAAAATCCTACTTGTGAATATTGCAAGAAGACTTGACATGAAGAACATTATTTTTATAGGAAGGGCATTGATGAATTGGAAAATATTTGTACAAGAAGAACCACATTGATCTACCTTCTATAATGTTTGAGTTAACTTCTTCATCTTCACCTTCAAAAAAATCTAATAAGGAAAAAGGTCATGCAATTTTTGCTACTACATCAGACAAAAATAAAGGAAAAGCTCTTTGTGCTTCTACATGTCTTGGATTAGGGAGATGGATTCTAAATTTAGGAGCATCTAATCATATGGATTCTTCATATTCCATGATCTCTTCTTTTAATCCGTGTGATATGTCACCTATTTTGATGAGAAAAAATTTATACATGAATGTAATCGAGAGGGGATTTGTTGATATTGGCACTATCACTTTCAATGATACTTTTTGTGTACCTTATTTATTAAGAAATTATCTTTCCATTTATCATATTACCCATGCTACAAGAGGGAATATTATGGAATTCACTCTTGGGTGCAGCCACAATAGTGGTTTACACTTTCTGGGAGATTTTGATTTTTGCTGAAATCACATATTTTTAGAAAATATAATGATTTAAGCCTTGAAAAGTTCCATTTAAAGGATTCCAATTGAATATGGTTTGATCAAACCACCTTAGACCAAGCCCCCTTGGATAGAACCTCGCTATTTTTAAACCATACCTATAGCGAGGACTCACTTACACTGCTATCAAATGTTGATTAAGAAATACTTTTTGATTTACCTTTTGGGGGATCAAATGAATTCATTTATTTTTTTTTTTTTGTGAGTATGTTATTCCATATTATAAGCTTTAAAAATTATAATTTGCATTAATTGAAATTTGATTATTATATATTTATTTTTAGTTCGCTAAATATAGGCTTTTCACTAAAATCAAAACTCTTTTGTTCTACATGTGGAAAAATAGAAGATTATCAAAAAAATTAAAAATATGAGTTGCGCAAATATTGGAAGTCCTTGATCAACAAAAAGAATTTGTTACAACCACAAAAGGGATTGTGTTATGCGAATTGCAATTGGTTTGACTTAGAAACTTGATTAAGGAAAAAATATTCAATAAAACACTATGAAACCAATTGGAAGCACTAGATATTGTAGTTACAAATCTAAATTCGAAAAAATTAGAATTTTATCCTTCATGGAAAAAAAGTTGTGTTATACAGTGAGCGTCACTCCTTAAAAATGGTGTTTACTGAAAAAAAAAACTAGTTTTCGAAGGAGATGTAAAAAGAAGTGCAATATAATTCCAAAAAATTTGAAAAAAATGTATTTAGAATCTACAAAAAAATATTACAAATCACTAGTTTGCATCATCTTCAAATTCCTCACGGTTTAGCCGCTATAGGTGTCTGAAAGTGAAGATTTAGTTAGAAAAAATTAGTTCATTGTCCAATTTGGCCAAAAATTGTAAACAGGTATTGTGGGATCACCCTCTTGATTCAGTTATCATTATATACTAGGAGAGTAGAGAGATTACTGCTAGTGGGGTGGTTGATCATGTGTCTCGGTTATACACTTTCTCTTGATGATGGCTTTGATCCTTTGGTTGTTGATCACACTTCTAGTGTGGAACATGATTTTTAGGATAATTTTGGCTACTTGAATTATGGTATTCTCACATGTGATCTAGCTCTTGAGTCTTGCAATACATCTCCTCCATCTATCATTGCTTTTAATTATGCTCGTTTTACTACATTCATGACTAGTTGTGATTCAATACAACAAGATATATGCATCATCTTCCAAATATGGTTACTTGGCATGAATACTTGACATACATTATAGGTTTATTTGTAGAGTCCCATATTTTAGATTTAGGAGACACCATTGATTGCATTCATCTTATCTTTGATGTAAATTGATTCTTCTTTAGTTGTTGTGAGGGAACATTCAAATCATCCTATTCTTTCTCCACATGATCATTCATCATAGTTTGAGATGAGTGTGGGGACTTTTAAGAAGAATTTGGAGGAGGAATCTTTATCATTAGAGGAGATATTTGAGTCTTTGAATCTTGTTCTTCATACATCTCCACTATATTTTGGATTTTCATCTTCAACAGTGTGGCTTGGAACACCTAACTTGGTAGTGGCAACTTTCAACATTGACATGGAGACACATGATTAGTTTTCAAATACTTCATACATCATGGGATTTTCCCCCCATTACTTCCAATAATGGGAATACATAATTCATACACCTATTACCAATGAGATTTTATTAATTTCTTCTTCTTATGATCCACCTTGGTTTATTGGAACATCTATTTTTTAGCTTGATTGATTCTAGATATAAGAATTGGTATTTTCCAATGTGCTATGCATACTTGATATATCTCCTTGAATGTAATCTAGTGTTTCTTGCAAGTGGTCAGTATCCCCCTTCATCTAGTTGGTTTCTTCTTCCCTAAGTGTGGTATCCATATCTTCCACCAATAAATTATTTTTATCACATATCCTTAGATTATTATTTTTTCCTCTTATGGAACTGTATAGGAGCGAATTTGCACCCCTTGTGTAAATTCCCCTTTTGCATACCCTCACCTTAGAAAATAAAACTTGAAGGTGAAATTCCACATCACCCACCTATCTTCTATCCACTTGGATTTTTTCCTATGTTTCAGTGGGGGAATATTTGTCAGGGAAGTGAGCACGATGTGCAGATGTCTACGTGACGTGCTGCCATCCTTGACAGATTCCTGCCTCTAGTGTCTGTAGGGATGTTATGTTCTCCATTGGGCACGAAGCATAATGCCTCTATGTCGATCAGTCAACCCGAAAATGGCTCCTTCTCTCCCATTTTGATCTTGAAATAGCTATCCTATTCATTCATTCATTCTTCCAAGCTCCTCTACAATCTCTTGAGCATTTTTCTTTAGAATTCTTGATCTCTCAAGCATTTTTCATACAACTCCATTGAGCATTGCAGCAAGCAATATTGTTACTCCATCAATTCCATCCTTGTACATGTTGTGCTACCATAGAAGCTTCAATTTTGGAGTCTTGCGAGACCTCCGTTCGTCATTGTTGTGGCCATGTCAACTTTTCCAAGCTCGTTTCCTTGAATTCTCCCTCCATTGGCCTTGAGTTCCTTTGGGTGGAGATGGTATCACTTCAATTTCTTTTTCCTTTTGTGGTTTGATAGAGTAGCATTGGATCTTTTGTAGTGTTTAGTACTTTCCTTTATCACACTTTCTACTTCATGTCTTTTTTGGCTATCCGTGGAGGTGGAAACACTAAAGTAGGAGTTTGACTAAGGAAAACCCCTATACAACCCAAAATTTTCCCTCTGTTGGCTATGTGTAGGTGAATGTGTGCATGGAGCTTGCTAGCGAATTGGAGCTTTAGTGAGCTGATATTAATCACCCTCGCTTTCATCTATGTTCTTTTCCATTTATATCGTTATTTCTCTTATTTCATCATTCCATTTATTTTGTTAAAATTAACTAGCTAGACAGTTAGTAGGTTTTCTTGCTTTCTATATTGTATTTCACATTTTCTGGTTGTACGGATGCTAGCATGCTAGAGAGACACCAATGTGCCACATTGTCATCCTCAGACAAAGAGCTATCTAAGGTGTAGTTTGGACTCTATAAATTGGCTCGTCTAGCCTCATTTAGACTTCCAGATCTGTAGAGTGATAGAAGCACTTGAGAGTGCTCTTGATTCTTGATTCTTGTCCTAAACACCTGCTAAGTTGAGGTAAGATAGGGCAGCCCTATGCTCTTGACTCTCTGTATCCTGGAGCCTTGGTGTGGTTGGTCCCCCTACCTTACAGGAATACCTCTCCATGGTGCAAAAAAATAATTTTTGTAATAAATTCCACATATACATGAAATTAATCTAAAAATTTTGCTATAACTTACCATGGCCTAGATCTCACTCCCTAGAAAAATTCTTTATGAAATTCACTTATTTGTAGCCTTGAGAGTGAATCTCATGGAAAATCTATTTTTTAAAATAAATCTATGAATTAACTCCAAATGACCTTGAATCTTGATTGTAATAAAATGTGCATGTTCTTAACCAACCCTCTAGAGATTAAAAAAAATGATTTTCAACTTTAGAAATGAAATAGGTAGAAACCATAATGTAACCCTAATATTGTAATAAATACTTTAATTCTACTCCAAATTACCCCAAATCTAAAATAAAATAGACTCAATATTTCCTTGAAAACCATTTAAAAATTAGGAAAAAATGCCAAAATGAGAGAGATATGAGTGTCCCAAAATGAACTATAAAATTGAAAAAAATATCTTTGCTTCATAGTACCAAGATCATGCTTTAATACCACTTGTAATGAAATAACTTGAATAATAGAAGAATATAATATAAAATATTTTCAATATACTTGATAATAATATTCCTCTTTGAGGGGAAACCTCCAAATCCACTTTGAGGGGGATACGTCCAACAATATTCAATAAGAAATAATACTCATTATGATGATAATAAATAGCCACTAGCTCCTATATATACCTAATTATTCTTTGGTTACCACCCAAGACAACTTACACAAGCAACTATAACCCCTAGGATGACATAAATACTTATATATGATTATATAACTTATTTAAGAGTTAAGGTAGCCACTATACACACTATAGGATTAGAGGCTTGGCACCATGAAAATTAAATCAAGGGTAATGGGCTAGTAGAAATGGGTTCTACATTAATCATGGTGAAAGACACACAAAATTTCCAAATATTCAATGTAATCAATTAGAGTGGTAGATTATTCCCAATAATAATGGAGAAGGGATTTCATTGTTGGATTAGGTAGCTCATCCCAATTGTTGTCTAATGAGGGCTTGAAAAATTCATAGAAAAAAGTATTCATTCCTTAAAATATAAATGATTGGATTAAGAGGAATCATTGTATGATAATTTAAAGAAGGCACTTACCTAATAGTTCTTCACAAGGGAGGAATCTTTTGAAGGGGGAAGTTAATGGGAAAACCTTCTCATGTTTGGGACTTTATAAGGATTTTTCTCATGAAATGTAAATGGCTTGCAAGATGTCAGAAAGAATAGAGATGATGGAGATACCAAATCACTAGGTTAATATTAATTTCTTCAAAAAAAAATATATTTTTACCTTCATCAAGGATAAGAAGAGTAGACATTCAAACATATCAAATGTACAAAAGTAAACAAGTCAAGTACTAATGGGAAGATATATTTGCATCCCATCAGGCATGCCAAAAAATAATTAGTGTAATTTTTTGGGTCGGAACAATCCTTTGGAGGATACACATGTGCAAGGTAATATATGGGTGTGGGTGAGAGTTCTCACAAGAAGGATATGAACCAAGGAACCCATTCTCATAGATAGGTGGGGAGCAACAAGTCTTTTAGCCATGTGAAAAAGGATTTAAAATACCACTTACTAGACCCAATGGAGAAATATTTTTTCCCATATATTTATTTCATTTGAGAATCCCCAATAGTATGAAACCCCCATGATTAAAGTTTTCAAAAATGTATGCAAGAATATCTAAAGGAGGATAGCTTCCTCTAATATTTGACTAGTCTAAAACTACTCTAAAAGGAAAAAACAAACTAATATAATGGTTGATCTAAACATGAAAAGGAAAAGGGATAAAATTAAGAGAAGGTTAGAAGGGAGATAATGGTATAGAGAAATAAACAAAAGTGGGCGATGTGTCAAAATAATAGTGAGGAATCAATTCTCTCTTTAGCATCTGATGCAGGAGTATCTAGGGTGTAAGACAATCTTGCATCACCAAAAAAAATAAAAATTTGGAATTTGCATTTTAATTTCATGTTGTGAGGATAATTTGAATAAATTTTTCATAATTTAATTTAATAAAATAAATTCCACCTTTGTTAATCCATGTTGGAAAGTGGAGTAGTGGGAGTGTAGTTACAATTTTAGAAAAATCTAAAAAAAATACACTTGAGCATTGAGTTTGTGGGGAGTTACAAATTTGCATGAAAAATAATTTATTGATTTTTCCTTTGTGGAAACAAATCATTATGAGGAGGTGGTTGTGGATTTTCCAATGGTAAGGAAAAATAATAGATTTTTTTGGAGGGAATATGAGTTGGAAATGCATTTAAGACTACCCTAAAATCTAGGAATGGACTCCAATTATGGAAATTTTGGCCGAAGTGATTTTGAGAAATAATTTTCTATATTATTAAATATTTTTGGCATGAATTTTTGGAGGTTTTCTTTCCAACTTGGTCATGGTTTTTTTCTGGAGAAGCTTTGGGAGCTTGTTTTTGAAGATTACAAACAATTTGGGTTATGTTTTGGTAGCCATTCTTGGCTAGAATTGAAAGGTTGTTGTTGTAGGCGTAGAATCTTTTTGGAGAGGATATGGGGAGTGTTTTTTTGCAGGTTTGAATGTGTTTTAATAGAAAAATAGATCATGGAATCCATTGTTAAAGATTAATTCAGTGGAAGATTAAAGATTGGAAGCTATAGGTTGAAGATTGGAGGTTGTAGTTGAAAGAAGGAAAGTTTTCGTTGTTGTATTTCTTTATTTTCATATAAAATCAGATTGTAATTTATTTTAAGTTGTTGTACACCAGTCTTAGGGACTGTAAAATTTGATATAATCAGATTTGTTCAAGTAAAGAAATCCTTCCTACAAGTTTTAAACATAATTCATTGATTCTAGTTTGTAGATTTTGTATTCAATCTTTGTTGTTTGAGATGGTGTGTGCATATCCCCATTGAGATTGTAGTTTGATTTCAGATTGATTAATGGGATATTTTTCCTTATTTCATTAGTGGTATCAGAGTAGATGTTCCTAAGTGTGCAGGCAGAAGTGCCGATTGGAGGCAATTTATACTAGGACCTGGGGGTGGAGAGTGTTGAGGATTTGTAAACAAATCGACGAGTGAGTCAATTTACATGTGAAAAAGATGAAGGTTTTAAAATTTTTGTTAAGGATTTGT
>VDFB02142087.1:0-18962 GCA_007258455.2 Sequoia sempervirens
TTCTATACCGGCTATTACATTAGAACTGTTGAGTAAGTATCAAATAACCTTTCTTTATACCAAAACATTCATCGCATGCATTCCGTCTACGGGTAGTTTATGCGTTTCTGGTATATTATATAATGTCGAGTGACATTTGTTGTAGAGACGAGATAAAGATGACGGAGACTGCCGCGAATTCTATATTGAAGAGAGTAAAAACGATACCACTTCTTGTAAGTAGAGACACCGTTGGGCTCGATGAAGCTGCAGATGAATTTGAAAGAACCCTGCTTGAACCTTCGCGGAGCCAAAAAGTACAGATCGTTGGAATTGTTGGTATCGGAGGGTCTGGTAAAACAACACTGGCCAAAGCGATCTACGACAGATATTGCTCTTCAATTCTAAGGTCCAGCTTTGTTTTTAGTGTAAGAGATGCTAAAACCGATTTGCGTGAGATGCAAAAAAATTTACTAGAGGAGCTCGGTCTCAAATATCCTCCATTTTTCACAGTAGAAGAAGGCAGAAGTGTCCTGGCAAGTTGTTTGAGAGATGTTCGTGTGCTCATCGTTTTGGACGATGTGGATCGTGTGGATCAGCTGGACGACTTATTGCCAGCAAAGGAAACGCTTGGATCGGGTAGTTTGATTGTAGTTACAACGCGCGAATTGGACGTCCTTACCTTGTGGGGCATCTCTTCCATTTATAAAATGCGAATGATGAGATTACCTCATGCCAGGCAGCTTTTCTGCCGGCACGCTTTCTTGCAGCCTGAACCACTGGAGGGATTTGAAGATTTAGTTGAAAATTTCTTAAGCAAATGCAATGGATTGCCCTTGTCGGTTAAGGTTTTCGGAGGATACCTTAATGGCAAGTCTAAAAATTCCTGGGAGAGTGAGTTGGATAAGATCTGCAGAATATTGCCCCAAAACATTAGACAGTGTTTGAAGATAAGCTATGACTCGCTAGACCAGGAGGAGCAAGAGATATTCTTGGATACTGCTTGTTTCTTTATTGGAGAAAAGAAAAGTTTGGCTATTGCAGTATGGGATGGATCTGGGTGGAGTGGTGGGCACAGTTGGCAGGTGCTTGAGAATAAGTGCCTTGTTGAGACCGACGGGCAGAATCGAATAAGAATGCACGATCACCTTCGAGATTTGGGAAGAGAAATCGCAATTCAGCATTCACCCTATCGTCTTAGGTCACAAGGACAAATTCAGACACCTTCTCAGGTGAGGTTAATATTTCCTTTTACCAGCTGCAATGTAAGAGAAACCTTGCTTATCTGTTTCTATTTCTGCTTTCAGAAATTTATATTCTCATTTTTTAACCTTTTCAATCAGGAAACTACGCCGATTCGAGGAATAATGGCCGCCACAACTCAATTTGCTGCATCCTCAGCCCATGAGGAGTTTCCTAGATGTTTCTCTCATTTCCAGGCGCCTTTTAAGGAGTGCATGGAGGTTATGAAAGGGGTTTCCTCGCTTCAACTTCTTGCTGTCACAGAAAATGATTTTACAGAAGAATTTGCCACACTATCAAAAGACCTTGTGTGGCTTCGCTGGTTTGATTTCAAACATTCAAATCTTCCATCATGGCTTTCATTGGCAAAGTTGAGAGTCTTGGAGCTTTTTGGCGCTTCCAGCTTGAATGAATTATGGAAGGATAATGCACATGTAAGTATGTTGTTTTGCCGTTTATTTTAGAACTATACTTTCGATGTACAACTATGTTATTCCTCTAAATAGAACTGAATCAAAAATTTATTGCAGCCCCCGTTTGAGCTGAGAGAACTGCGTATCACTACCAGTTGGGGCAGTGGTTTGGAAAGGTTTCCGAGTTCAATATCATGTCTGAAGTATTTGAAGAAGCTCTCCTTCATTGGTTATTTTGGAGAAGAGTTTCGCATAAAAAGATTGCCGGAGGAGTTTTGTGATCTTCAATCGCTGGAACACCTAGAACTGCGGCATTGCAAGCTGCTGTCAACGCTACCCATCCGTTTCGGGGAGTTAACAAATTTGCGGCATATAGATCTGTGCACTTGTGAGGAACTAAGGATGTTGCCAGTTTCATTTAAGATGCTGAGACACCTGCAATATCTGGATTTATCAGGTTGTAGGAAGCTCCAGATCCCAATCGACATTCTTGAAAGCATGACAGAGTTACAGAAACTGGACTTTTCAGGATGCCGCAGATTGTTTGAGCTTCCTTCTCATATCACAAAACAGGCGTACTTGAGAGAGCTGCATGTTCGAGATACCCGTTTAAGGGTTGTACCAGATACCATCGTTCAACTTCGTAAATTGGAAAAGTTGAGAATTGGGAGTCCGCTATTGAAAAACTTGCCAGCCTCTATTGGAGACTTGTCCTCTTTGACTTGTCTGGAAATCGATGATTGCTTAAACTTGAAAGCTTTACCCGACTCTGTAGGCCATTTAAATCAGTTGAAGTACTTAAGCATAAAGCTGTCGGCCATCATATCTTTGCCAAAATCAATTTCCCAATTAACAAATCTTCAGACTGTGGAGATTTCTGACTGCCCAATAAGTGAAATCGATTTGGTGTCTGTAAAAGCTTCTTTCATGCCTAACCTCAAAGCAATATCTCTAACAAAAACGTCTTTATCGAGGATATCGATTTGTAAAGAACACTGCCCGGAACTCCAGACTCTCAAACTTGAGCAAAATGACAATTTAGTTGACATCGAAATCCTGCCAGGGTATTTGCCGTCTGATATAGCTTCAGAATATTGAAATATCTGGGTGTCCTAATGAGAGGTGTCAGACTGAAAATTTAAATCTGTAGTTGGTCCAACTCCTCAGTAGGTTTGGATTTGCTCGACTAATCTACCTATCTTGTTAGCAAAGATTAACGGCACTGCCATGTCGACTATTGTACCTACAAGTTTTTATTAGAAATACAATTTATTTTCTTTGGAGCTTTTTCTTTTGAAAGAAGTTTGTCTTAGAAATTCAAATCAATCCCTTCATAATTTTTATTGGCAAACGAATGGACCAACACTTATTAATCCACGAAGATGGACTTCGTTTTAGAAGTATGTTTACAATTAAAATTTATTTGTTCCCACAAGATTAAGTGACATCGATTTATTTTACTATGGTCTTTTAGCTGAAAGTTTTAACAATTACCAACGACTTGATATTATAAGTCAAATTTATTGTTTAAATTTACAAAACAAAATTTCACTCTTAGATCTCTTGTGAAGCGGGTCTCTATGGTTAAGAACATATTCAAAATATGATTTACTTCAATTTAGTTGACAAATTAGTTTATACCATTCCTTATATCTTAACATGTCTTTAAATTCCAATGACACAACAATTTATATAGCTATTATTTAACTTACAAAAAAATATACTAAAATTATAATTCAAAGTTAATCTATGACTATGAAGAGTATTTGGTTTCTTGGAGGGACTTTACTATGGTTTTGATTGTATAATTACATGCTGGTTGAAAAATGCATTGCTTATTTGTTCTCTAAAATTTAGAATAAGCATTCATTTATTTAAAGGAATTTAATATATAATTTGACCATCACATATAAATAAAATTTTGTAGAAAAAAATAGGTTACTTATTAATTACTATACACTAATTTCATCACAAATATATTATTGATGGAAAGCATTCACATGAAAACTATGGTTTGAGATGTTTGGGATAAACATCTCATTGAAGCCCATTCCTACATGAACTATTGATTTTTTTTATGTACATAAATTATTATTTGATGAACATAATAATTTTAATGATGTGATGGTATGTTAGAGGGAAAAAAATATAACTATACCTCCATTACATAGTGAGCTCAACAATGGCTTTGAATCCCATTAAAATGAAAAACTAAAACCCTAGTTTTATTTCTATTATCTAAAAGTTCATTAAACCCATGCCTATAAAAAAGTGAATCCCCATGGGTTGATTTAATGGTTGTGAAGGAGAAATAGGTGTGGAAGTGAAATAAGTAGGGCATTGGATTTGTGAAGGAAGGATGGATGAAGAGGCTTGAGAGTTTAGACATGAAGTATTAATAGCAACATTAATTTTTCTTGGAATTTGGGCAGGTCTTTTTATCACTTCAATACCATATGATTTGACCATGAGTACAAGTTAAAAATTGTACCTATTAAAGGTAATTAATTTGAAAAATTATCAAGTTTAGAAAATTTCTCTTTAAGAATTTGCAATCTATTATCTATGTTTGACTTATTTTTGGTTTCAATATGATCAAGATCAGCCTTATTATCGAAAGGTTCATCTTCATTAAGGTAGATTGACATAGCTAAGTTTTAAATAATTGGGGACTCAACACAATCTATGGCAAGGGAAGGCGTAAGCCTAGGCCTATGCCTGGTGGGAATATGAGACCTAAAAATATGTTTTAGTATACTCCCTAATATTTGGTTTATCCAGGAATAAAAAGCTAATGAATACACACTATATTTTTATATTTTATAAGATATGTAATTTTTTTGAAATTTTGAAATTAAAAAATCTATAAAATATGAAGGTCAAACCCTAGAGGGCTTGAGAACTTCAGCAAAAAATTAGGGAAATAAGGTAGAGCTTATCTAATCAATTTTCATGTCTTATAAACGATAAATGACTTAATAATAATTATATTCTATATGAATATGATCTAAGAATGATAAATTTAAAGACCTAGTTAGAACATAGTTTAGTTATTCATGTATGTAGATTTATTGATGGTGAAGACTTGACTATATTGTGTGTTTGATGATTGAAATTGAAAATCTAAAATTCTATGTGTGCTTATTAGATTTTAATATTTATTTTCTAGAACTTTTAGACTTATTAGGACTAAACCACAATTGTACTTTAGACTAAAGACTCTTTTTCCTCTAGACGTTTGTCTCCTACTAAAATGTACATTACTATATATTGGCTTTGATTGCACTTATTATTGATATAATGTGGTGTTGATGAGCATCTTTTAGTTATATTGTGAGTAAATGGAAGTATAAAATTCCCTTGATTTTAAGTTAGCCACCTTTTTCAATTTCACAAGATTGAAGACATAAAGACAAGGTATGTAGGATGTTTAGTGTCATATATATGAGTGCTAATGTAGTGTTATGTGATATGATCAAGATTATTTTCTTCTAGATTGAATCTTGATAATAATATATGATCTTACATGATGATCCATAGATGATAACTAACATTCTAAGGATTTTCATTAAATACAAGTTCATAAACACTTAATTCAAGATATTAGATGTGGAAGCTTAAGGGAAATGACCAAGATTCATAAAGGTTGACTCCAAGAAGAAATGAAATGAAATGAAATATGTAGCAATAATACCATTTTCACATAACCTTAAGGAAAGTAAAATATGTAAAACAAGTATTAAAAAACAATAATGCATAAAGAATAACAATTATACTACAAGATGACACCAAATGTCTCTTGGAAAAGAAAAAAACAACCTCCAAAATCATCCAAACAACTCAATGTATTATGTCAAGAAACAATATTATAATACACTTGTAAAGTCCTCATGGAAGGTTTTAGAAGCATCAAGCATCCTAGTTGCATTCCTCAATGTGAACAACTAAATAAGAACCATGTAGCCACACATCCCAATCCATGCTTCATGTACTCACATGTGCAACATACAAGAGATGCTTAATCCAAATTTATCCAACAAGCCAACCTCAACAACTACTAGAATGTGTGTGCTTTTATAAAGACAGGTTTGCACAAAACCATTAAGTGGTATACATAGACCATGCGTTTAAAAATCATGACCTCACTAAAGTAGAACTCCTAATTAAATATTTGAGACTAAGTTTTCTCAATATTAAATATCTTCCCAATATGATACCCACATTAATTAACCCAATGTCACATACAACATACAAGTATATCTAAAATATTGTTGTACTTACTCTAAGATGCAACATAAACAAATATTTATTTTACATTATTAGCATTTATATAAATATTATTATGCAAGATGTACAACACACCTTTCTCAACATTAACATTTGATTTGGGAGGATAGTTTTGATTATAATTTTATCTAGGAGACATAACCACACTTGCACTTCAGTGTAGAGTGCAAGAAGGAATGTTATGAGATTTGGTCCAAACTATTGAGAGTAACGAATGTTGATAAGCAATTGGTTTTAGAATTATGTGAACTTATATGCCAAATAAATCAAATTAAACTATCGAGACAATGTATAAACAAAAAATCAAAATAAATATAAAACAAAAGAATAAAAACATTCACTTTTCTCCTCATAAAATTAAAATTTATCAATTACTTTAATAGTTTTATGATTATAATTTTACTATTTATATAAACTTAAACTAAATATCAATTATATTTGACAAACAAGTATTATAATATTTCGAGAAGATTATTCTAGAAATTATCTATATTTAAACCTTCGAAGTTGGGTTCAGAACAATGTTTCTTAATTCCCACTTTTGTTAGTGGGGAACATATTTGAATTGACCATCTAAATTCACGGAAATTCACAAATGGAATTTTTTTATTTTCGAAATTTACGGCGAATATAAAGGACACGTGCCCTCGTTTTCCAAGGGCTGGTAAGAAGGAATCAATCCCTATTAAGACAGATGTAATCCGCCACATAGACGTAAAGGAGGGAATTGAGAGTTTTGTCACCTATGTGCATTGGAATTTAGTCTAAAGATCAATGATGCTAATTTACACCAGCATAGACCCCACGAACAAAGAAGAGAGTCACCTTTTGCATGTATCGTGCACGGTGTCTCCTTGTCCATAGAATGACAATAAAGTATTGCCCTCAAATTAAACTAGGTTTATAGAACAAGGATGGTAGGGGAGAAGAGTCCAAAGTAGGGAGGGAGCCTATGTTGAGGATGGAAGTAGTCCCACGTGGACCCCACATTAGAGCATCTTAATATGCAATTGTAAAACAATTTTCACCCATAAAGTCAAGAAGGGTACTCAAATCACTGTATCGTCAAAATTGTATTATAATCAGTTTATATTTGTCCCAAACACAAATAGTTATTCGTAGTCTTACATGTCAGGGAATATTCAAAGCACATCTGACACTACAAACATACATGCCATATTGCTTGTTATTGTCCTGTAGCTTTAAAACATTCAACCAAAATATAAAATTAGTATAACCCATGCTCCCCTATAATATCACCACTAGCATTACATCACCACCAATATTTTAATAAATCCACATCGATGAGAACAACTAAGAGCCAAGACTGTCCCATCACCAAATCCAATTGAACCTTCCCTCTATCCCACTTTGCCAGTAATACAACACTGAAAAGAAAATCAATCATTCATATGTGTCCCATTGATCAAATCCCTGTGCACAACAACTGGTGCATTTTCCCCTTTTTCCACCTGCAACCACCAAAACAATGGTGTTAAAGCCACCAAAATCACTTGAGTAGCAAACAAACACTGCTCACCATAAATACATACAAACTATGCAATTGAAGGCTCCGAAACAAAATTTCAAATTTGAAAATGGAGGACATAAATTAAAGACTTCATACCAAACCAACATTGAACATATAAAGAAATTTTCAAATTAAAAAATGCATTACTCAATCTTTTCCAATTTCCATTTACCACGTCTCACTTTCATATTCAGTGCTACATTTTCTTGGAGGCAGACGAACAAAGAGGTGAAGCAACAACAACATTACACTATCAAGGGATATGGAGCCTACATTCCATTCCATTCCATTCCATCATTCCATTCCATTCCATTCCATTCCAACTCCAATCCTCTGGGGTTTTAGCCCTATTTACCAGATATCAAAGTCATTTCAGTTCAATGCCTGGGTATTTGTTATGTTCTATATGCATGGGTATATAAATCAGTTCTACACATTGTAAATGTTTGTCACCCACTACCTTGTGACTCAATATCTATGGTTTCAACTTACACTGTTTATGGATGTGAATGCATTTCAGTTCCTTACAATGTGATTGTTACACCCTATCTACTCTAAGTGCATAAGATTAAGTCATTTATGTTCATTACAATGTGATTGTTTCACCCTATTCTTTAAAACTCTTTATGTGGGATTTGAACTTATATTGTTTATTGATGTCAATGCATTTCAGTTCCTTACAATGTGATTGTTACACCCTATCTGCTCTAAGTGCACAAGACCAGGTCATTTTTGTACATGACAATGTGATTGTTACACCCTATTTTTTCTAACTCTTTATTTTGATTTTTGACTTATATTGTTTATGAATGTCAATGCATATCTACTTAAAAACAATGTGATTGTTTCACCCAATATGGTCTAAGCACATAACAGATCAACTGGTTTTAGTTCAATTTCAACGTTTTCATATATATTCTATATGTTTGGGAATGCCAATATGTTCTATGCTATGTAAATGTTTCTCACACAAACTTGTAACTCAATATCACGGGGTTTCATACTTAGTAATTGTTGATGAATGACAATAAATTTCAATTCTTTACATTGTTAATTCCTGGTGCAGGAGCACCCAATCACCTAGTGTCAAAGTTTCATGTTTGAAGGTGTAGGGGAGTCAATATTGTGTGTCTAGGGTTATACAGGTGTGTTTAGTTTTTATTTATGTTCAATAAGGTATAAAACGACCAATCTAATGTAAAGGATTTGTGTCATTTGGTTGAACATGTCAAATTGCTTTATAAAGGAAAACCTTATGTAATCATGAGTTTTGAGGAATATGGGGAGTAAAGTCTTAATACATGCATGAATAAGGTTCCATGGGACTATTCTAGGTGTCTTTGGTCAGTTTATAGTCACTTGAGGTCAGAATGTAAACATTTCAAAATGTATTGCAATGATGTTAACAAATTGTGGGAGTAATGTGAAATTGCATCCAACGGTCACAAAAGAATTTAAAAGGTAGTTGGATAGTTGGTTGGTCAGTGGTTTTGAGGAAGAGAACCTTTAAAAAGGTGAAGGAAATCATTTGTAAAATTGGGAAAGAAGAATTGAATAAAGAAAACAATCATATTCCCTGTTATTTCTCAGAAATTATGTGTTTTACTCTCTTCTCCAGTCTTGTACGGGTCCGTACAGGTATATTATGGCTTGATATTTCTAGAATTTGTAAGTATGTTCTTTTATTATCTATTGCTAGTGTTTTGAGGGTCTATTCAATACTTTTGTGAAAGGAATTTGTAAGAAACAGTGTCTGCCCTGTTTTCTTGAATTAAGGGTTTTGAAGGAGATTAAATGAGGAACTAACCAATCCACCTACTGTAATTGATCTGTTTCTCAGTGGATTAGTTTGTAACATGTTATTGTAAGTGTTTCAATGTTGTAGGGGAATAAAGAAGTAAGGGATTGTGGTGTTGGAGTAACACCCTAGGTTGAGTAGGGTTATTCCAATGAGAAAATGAGGAACCTAGGTGGTAATTCTAAAAACTAATGAAACTAATGGCCTTGTAAGTGTTTATTATGGTTGTGCAGAGATATTTAAAGGTTTTTGAACCATTGATTGAACTTGGGATGGTTGGTAATGTGTACTTACAATAAGGGTGCTTGAAAACCTTAGGTTTCTAGGCTACAAGGAGGGTTTTTGAGTTGGGAAGAAAAATAAGTTCTTGGGGACTTACAACCTGGAAAATCTTAAGTTTTGACACCTTTCCTAAGACTATTTCAGGTTACCTTGGTTTGGTGGTGATTTTTTATAGGGGTCTCTTTGGAAAACAAGGCTAATTGGGGCTCCAATACAACGAGAGAGGTCATTTTAGGGAAAATGTTCTGAAGGAGTCATATGAACCTGATGGATATGTTGTGTATCTCAAAAATGGGTATTTGAATCATCTATGTTTTTTTCAAGTTATGTGGAAAGTTTTGGAGTTAATGGTTAAAAACTAAGTTCCCACTACCACTAGGATTCAAGGGTGAAACTAAGAAATTGTGCTTCTGATGATTGTTGAACTTGGAAGACTATTTGAATTGCTTTATAAGATCATTTTAATCTTGTTAGATTCCTCTTGAAGGAAGGTTTTCAATTAGTTTGAGATTGAGCCTCCTGGATCTGCACCAATTCTAATCCATTCAATGGCATAAGATCAACTCCTTTCATTTCAATCCAAAAGGTTCTAAACTTGTGCAATTCAAACAAAGTAGTATGATCACATAAAATTCAACTCTTACCAAATTTACCATTATAAACTATCAACAAACACAATAAAGAAAAATGGGGGATCACTTGTTAGTGTAACAGTGAGATGGTTGCTCGTTTGTGGGGCAACCAAGGTTCAAATCCCCACCTAGACCAATAGCAGTGTTTACACCGATTTGGTCCCACCTTGGTATCAAAGATAAATAAAGTGATGGTTGATCTTGGAGGATGTACAGGTGATCTCGGTGGACATGGTGACTAATTGTGCTTGACCTTATCTGGCTAGGTGTGCTCGCAAACCTTGTAGGTGTGTGTTGCTCATGGATCTAGTTTCTTGTCAGTGTATGTTGTGCATGGACTATTGTCAGACCCACATGAGTCTTTCATGCTTGGCGATTCTACATCGGACCCTCACAAGTCTTTCACTCCTACCTTGGGGTCCCAATTGGGCTTCTAGGATCATGGTTTTGCATGGTTGGTCTTGGAGAGATAAGGTTGAGGATGACACACAAAGATATAAGGGTGTTACTGCTGATCATATATGAGGATGAGGCCCTTCAAAAATGTGGTCTCATTGGTTCTTTACTCTAGTAAAAAGCACCTTGGCTTCAACCCATTACCCAAAAAAACAAAAAAAACAAAAAAAAATACAATAAAGAAAAATATAATGTTCATGCATTGCTCTATCTTTAAGGGTGTTCATTGATGGTTCTTATCATTGTTTGAAACATGTTTCCTAATGTGTGTAGGTGAAATATAAAGTTGATATGAGGTCCACGCTAATGAAGAAGAGAGCCACAACAAGGTGGCCTGCAGGTAAAAGAGGGGTTACATTCCCCCTGAAGAAGAACTAAATGTAGAAGCGAAGAAAGTTGTGGTAATTAGTGCTCCATTAGGCAGGTGAACAACTTCAAGACAATGGGAATTGACAATGAATGAAATATTAAATCAACAATCTAATGACATGGTGGACAACTAGCATGAGGAACTTAATGACGGCCTAAGTCTTCCCTCGACCCCTAGCCCATTGTCTTGGTTGGCATATGGATCTATGAATATGGGTAATGACAGTCTAAGTCTTCCATCAACCCCTAGCCAATCGTCTTGGTTGGTAGAGGGAGCTATTTATGTGGGTAATGATGGTATAAGTCTTCCCTCGACCCCTACTCAACCATCTTGATTGGAAAATGGAGCTAATAAATTGGGTATTGTCTTGCAGTGGGAAGAATCTACCAAGGAACTTATTCATTTCCATCTCCACCTGCCACATTTCCCATACCACAAATGTTAGATTACTATGCAAATTTGAGCAAGGAAAGAGAGAAGAAGAGGGAGGAAGAGAGAGCTAAGAAGAAACAAGATAGGAAGGAAAGAGAGAAGAAGAGGGAGGAAGAGATAGTTCAAAAGAAACAAGATAGGAAGGAAAGAGAGAAAAAGAGGGAGCAAGATAGAGTTCAAAAGAAACAAGATAGGAAGGAAAGGCAGTAGAAGATGGAGCAACATAGGGTTCAAAAGAAACAAGATAGGAAGGAAAGAGAAATCAAGTGGGCCCATAGGTCATTGCAGTGAGAAAGACATATAAACAATCTTACAAACCCGTTAGCGAACAACCATGCCTTGTTTCGGGAAATATTGGACATATACATCCCTCTGTTTGTTGTTGTTGATGTCAGTTTGAGTCTCAACCCAAATGTAGGTTGCACTCCACTTTCTGTTGGAAATAGTTGTTCAACACCATTGCATGTAAGTTGCACTCAATTTACAAATACAAATGCAAATAATGTAACAACTCAAAACATAGAAGGAGGAGACGAGAACACATCTCCAAATGTTTATCTTGGCATGCTTGATTGAGGTTGGGAGGGACCATCCCTACAAATCTATGAATTATTGGCTACATTTTTTATGTGTATTTCAGATTGCAAGATATAGTTCAAATTGTTGGTTTTTTACTTTTGTTCTTGGGGACTGTAATATCCTGATATTAACGACATAAATTTTTCCACCACGTCACCCTACCACTTGTGCATTTGCCAAATTTTTTTAATTTTTTGAGCACCCCACCACCTGTCATGCACCGATTCGTCCAAGGTGTTCAAAATGGGCCCATTTTTCCATCCACCTAAAAGTGGAGCCCATCCGCCTCCTTAATCAACACACAAATCTATGTGCATTGGATTAGACGGATGCGTGACTTTTGACAGCCTTGCCACCCTACATGACCAGTTTAGAAATTTAATCATTCATCACCTCCTTCATTATCTCCACTGAGCAACTTGCCTTACGCGTCCCTCTGCAGTTACTTAGAAAAACAAGCGTGTAATTCAGAGATCAAGGTTCATTTAACACTCCAAATTATCACATATCCCAGTCATTGTCATTCATTTTGTTTGCATTTATCCTGGAGTGTTCGTTTGGTTATGCACCCATACTAGTTTGGCTATGAATTAGAGAGGCTTCAT
Source organism: Sequoia sempervirens (assembly GCA_007258455.2). Lineage (NCBI taxonomy): Eukaryota > Viridiplantae > Streptophyta > Pinopsida > Cupressales > Cupressaceae > Sequoia > Sequoia sempervirens. The sequence continues at coordinate 12,607 of VDFB02142087.1, forward strand.
TTCACCAAACCATTTTTAGTATTAAACCATGTTGCATACACTGATAATTTTAAAAGTATAATGAAACAGAGTTTAATACTTAAATTCCCTTTTGAAAAAGAAGTCTAGATCAATGCTAGAACCTCCAATGCCACTATAGTTTTCTACCCTATAATATGTAAATGTTGTTGCCAGCATTATGCACATTCCTATATTATTTATTTGATATCAAATGTATATATTTATTGGTTTATTAAATAGATATGTATATGGGCCTACTTAGCAATATGATGTCCATGTTGGTTGTGTAGTGTAATTGCTTGTTAATGTAAATCTGCTTAATTATATTAAAAATTTGTTTATGGTGATTGCTTGATTGGGCTGAAATGTACAACACACTTCGCATAAATATTACATGTATACAACATTATGCATTAAGAACCACAAACAATATCACTTAAATCCACATATAGTCATGTACATAACACTGGCAACAACATTTACATGATATAGAATGTATGAACAACAACAACCTCTTATGTATAATATAATGGATTTGGTGATGGGACAGTCTTGGCTCTTACTTTTTCTTGTGGCATTGGATATATGAAAATATTGGTGGTGATGTAATGCAAGTGGTGATACTTAAAGGGAGTGTTGCTTATACTAATCGTATATTTTGGATGCATGTTTTAATGCTACAGGCCATAACAAGTAATATAGCTTGTATGATTGTGGTATCAGATGGTCTTTGAATATTCTATGACATGTAAGACTACAAATAACTATTTGTGTATGGGAAAAATATAAAACAATTATAATACAATTTTGACGGTACAATGATTCAAGTACTCTTGTTGGATTGTATGTTTTTGGTATTGCATGGGCTTTCAATTGTGATGTAATCTTTTTTGATAAGGTTTTCAGTGGAAGTTGAAATGATTTTATCTTAAATAGTCATGGTGTGATGTTTATATGTCACTAATAAATCTTTTATTAAAGTATACCAAACATCTCAGATTGAAACCTTAATGTGTGTGTGTGTGTTTGAATTGTGATGTAATATTTTTAACAAGTATTCAACCATGATGCATCTACCATCAATGTAACAACGGTAATGAAATAAAGTTTAACACCAAAAAGGTTTTGCGATAATTGAACCATGTTGCATCTTCAACTATTACTAGTTTCCTAGAATGCTATCCCCTATTATTCAGTTATTCATTGCACAATAATTCACTCTGCAATTTTCTTTTTATATTTTATTGTTACTACAAAATATGGAAATGTTTTCACTGGTTCTCTTTTAGAGAGTTTTCTACCATGCACTTCTATTCGTGTGTTCTTCATTGCACAATCATTCTTTGTGCAGATCTGAATTTCACAATTGATTAGTGCAGATGCATATATATGTATGTACATAGATTAGTGCATGTACATACATAGTGCATGTCCATATGTATGTAAATGCACTTATGTACATACATACACACATTCATATATATATATGTATGTGCACAATTACTTTGAACAATCATATATGTTTAATTTCGAAGGTATCTGCCATGCACTTTTATTATTTCTATTCTTCATTGCGTAATCATCCATTGTGCAAATCAGTATTTCACAAATATTTAGTGCACACATGTATATCTATATGTACATATGTACAAGAAAATGCATTTACATATGTATGTGCACACATATGTACATATTGCATATATATGTATGTGCATACTTATGTGCATACTTATGTACATATATGCAGATACATATGTATATGTATGTACATATATGCATATACATATATGTGCAATTATGCATAAACATAAAAGTACATATATGTAGATGCATATATATACATATGTACATATATGCATATACATATTAAGAGAATAAGTGGAATGGTCACGTGGCGAGCAATTGAATGAAGGAAAATTTTGGCTAACCATGAGAGGAAAGAAAAATAAGAAATTAAACCCATTAAAGTTAGAGTGATGCTAGAACAAAACCATATTTCTCCTTGAAAAAGTGACTATGTTTAAGAACACAAAATTTGGAAGTGTTCATAAACACCCTAGACACCATACACTTCATCCAGCACATTGTGGATGCACCAAGAAAGCAAGAGAATCTTCAAACTATGGAAAACCACAAAATATGATTAAAATCATTGATACAAAAACATAACCTTCAACTTACGGAAGACAAAACAACCATTACAAATCAAATAAATAGTACAAAAATAACAATAATTGACAGGAGACAATGGTAGAGCCTTAGTGAGGTTAAAAACCTCACCTCTATAGTAGGAATTTTCCCGATGATGTGTCTTGTTGCACTCACCTATATCTTTCTTGTTGCAAGAACAAATGAAAGGAGGGATCAATCAAAGACATGTAGCTGTGTTTAGCTTAATACAGAAAGAATAGGAAAAAAAGTGTATACCTTTCAATTGCAACTCACCATCAGTGAAGCTTAGAAGGAACAATGGGTTGAGCCAAACATGTATTGAATTTGCACACTGATCAAGCAGAATATACCATAATATCTATGATATATAGACATACATTTATATACTCTTGTATATATATATACATGCACATGTGCATACATACATATATATATATACATATACATATCATACTTTCTCTCTAAATAATACTCCTATATACATATATACATATATATGTATATATGTATATATATATATCTATGATATATAGACATACATTTATATACTCTTGTATATATATATACATACATGTACATACATACATATATATATATACATATATATACATATATATATGTATATATATACATATATACATATATACATATATATGTATATATATATACATTTTATTATAATAGAAGAGTTTAAAGAAGAAAATGAAGAGCAATTTAAGATTGGATTAGACAAAAACATCCTTTATAAGAGATAGGAATTGCTAGGCATTAAGAATTGAACATTTACATTGCATACAATAGATTGCAATTCTCAGGCATAAAGAATATAAATGGAAAACCCAATTTAAACAATATGAGGTAGAAACCCTAGATATCCATTTGTAAAATAGCAAAAGTAAATTGCAGAGTTAAATTTTGTGCAAAATAGGAATGCCATGGACCAATCGGTACATGACAGGTGCCGGTGTGGTGGAAATTTAAAAAAAACAAAATTAGCAGATGCACAAGTGGCAGGGTTATGTGGCAGGCAATTATGTTAAAGTTTTTTTATCCACCAAGCGCTTCATGTGGACCTCCAAACATAGGGTGTATAGGAGTGCCTTAATATCCAGTGGTAAAATAGTTTTCATCCATAAAGTCAACAAGAGTAGTCGAATCACTATACTGTCAAAAATTGTATTATAATCGGTTTATATTTGTCCCAAACAAAAATAGCTATTCGTAGTCTTACATGTCATAGAATATCCAAAGCACATCTGATACCACAAACATACAAGCCATATTGATTGTTAATGACTTGTAGCATTAAAACATGCACACACACACATATACATATATGTTCACATATTGCTTGTTAATGGCCCATAGCATTAAAACATGCAGCCAAAATATAAAATTAGTATAACCGACACTCCCCTTAAATATCACCACTTGCATTACATCACTGCCAATATTTTCATAGATACAATGCCACAAGAACAAATAAGAGCCAAGAATGCCCCACCACCAAATCCAATTGAACCCACCCCCTATCCCACTTTGCATAGCATACAACATACTAGCATTCAAAGGCATAAATAATTAATAGCAGTAGAATACTTGTAAATTTTTATAGTGTGATGATGTTGATGCTTCTACTCTTGCCTCCATTGCCTCCATGTAGATATGAATATGGAAGTGAGACATGGTAAATGGAAATTGGAAAATATTGAGAAATGCATTTTTGAATTTGTAAATCTCTTTATGTGTTCAATGATAGTTTGGTATGGAGTCTTTAATTTCTGTCCTTTTTCAAAATTGAAAACTTTTTTGATGCCTTCAATTGTAGAGATTGTATTTATTTATGGAATACAATCCTTGTTTGCTTCTCAGGCCATTATGGTGGCCTTAACACATTATTTTTTGGTGGTTGCATGTGGCAAAAGAGGAGAAGGAAACTATAGTTGTGTGTTGTAATTTTACTAATGGGACACATCTGAACGATTGACTTTCCATGAGTGTTGTGTTGCTAGGAAAGTGGGACATATACATATATGTATACATATTTATATACATATATGCATACATATATATACACATATATGCATACATACATACATACATATATGTATATATATATATATACTATGCAATAATAATAGCAGCTATATATATGTGTATGCACCTACCACCTGCATTAATATGTAATATTGTATATGTGTATGTTGTAATATTATATATGTAATAACATATGTAATAAATAAATGTATATATATAATGTTGTGTATGCATGCAATGCAATGCAATATATATACATGCTGTATATGCTCTGTATATGTTAATGTGTGTGTTAATAATATGTAATGTTAATATATGCATGTGTTTATATATAATACATGTAATATGCACAGCCTGTACTACATGCAATACATATGTGTATGTTATGTATGTGTGCAATGTTGTGTGTGTGTGTGCATGCTATATGTAATGCATTTTGTATATATGCACGTATGTCACATGCATGCATGCAATGCATGTGTTATATATATATGTGCATGCATGTATATATACACATACATACATACATATATATATATATGAACTATATATTTGAACTCATATGTGTACATATATAAAAATGTATACATATACATATATTAAAAGCAAACCAATATGAAAAGAAAATTGTAGAGTTAAATTTTGTGCAACGAAAAACAAACGAGTAGAAGTGCATTGCAGAGAACCCACTAACTGGGAACTAGTCTAACCCTTTCCATATTTCGTAGTAAAAATCACATGTATATACATAAATAATTACATATATATACATATAAATATACATATATATTTAATTACATATATATATATATATATACAATTACATACATAAGAACAGAATAATATAATTGCATGGCAAAATATGTTCGAGATGAAAACAAGTGAAGCCATTTTCATATTTGGGAATAACAAAAAAAAATATTAAAGGAAAATTGCAGAATTAAAGTTTGTGCATTGTTGAACACATGAATACAAGTGCATGGCAGAAAAACCTCTAATTATGAACCAGTGAAACCCTTTCCATTTTTGGCAGTAACAATCAAATAGAAAAAGCATTTCGCAGACAGAACTATTGTGCATGGAAGAACAAAATAATACAATTGCATGGCAGAATATCTTCAAAATGAAAACCAATGATACCATTTTCATATTTTAGAATAACATGAGAATATTATAAGAAAATTGCAGAGTTAAAGTCTGTGCAATGAGGAACACACGAATGCAAGTGCATGGCAGAAACCCTCTAAATGATAAACAATAAAACCATATGAATATTTCGTAGTAACAATAAAATATAAAATGAATTTGCAGTGTGATTTATTGTGCAATGAAGTGCATGAAAGAATATCTTTGATATTAAAACTACTATAGCCATTTCCATATTTTGGAATAACAAACAAATGTAAAAAGAAAATTGTAGAGTTAAAGTTTTTGCAATGATGAACACACGAATAGAAGTTCATGACAGAAAACTAGTCAAACCCTTTCCATATTTCATCGAAAGAATCTAATAGTAATGAAAAACCATTTAAGCCCTTATCATAGAAGGAAGTTAGAACAGTAGAACCCATTTCATATTTCCTATAAGGAAGCAAATATGAAAAGCACAATGCAGAGTAAACATTGTGCTATGAAGAACAAAAGATTAGGAGTGCATGGACAGGAATAGACAAAATGAAAACTCGTGAAACCCTCTCCACATTTCCTAGTATTAATCTTTTTCAAAAAAAAAAATTGCAACAAAATTTTATGCAAAAAATAAGTGCATGGCAGAATATCATCGTATAGTAAGACATTGGTATAGGCTGAGTGAGGTTAGAAACCTCACTTGAAAGAGAAAGGGATCTCTCGAGAGTGCAGAGCCAAACAAAGAAGCATTGAGAGCTGAACAACGAATGGTAAAGAGCCGAACCAGTATGGGTACGTAACCAAAAGAACACTCTAGAATAAATGCAATCAAGAGGAATGAGAGTGACCAGGATATGTGAGAATTTGGAGCCTTGAATGAACGTTGATCTCCGATTTATGTGCTTGATAGTCTGAGTAAATGAAAAGGGATGTGTAAGGAAAGTTGGTTAGTGGAAGTAACGAAGGAGGCGTCGAGCGATTAATTCTCTAAACTATTTGTTTAGGGTGGTGAGGTTGTC
>VDFB02142090.1:0-17537 GCA_007258455.2 Sequoia sempervirens
TTGCCTCATTAAAATATTCAACAAAACATCAATTGCAACAAAATTCATATTTATTAACCCAATTTCAAACTACAATTCCCTAACAAGAGATATTTGCATTCAATTTTGTTCTCAATTTCTTCAACATTCTGTTATTTGTTTTCTCCTATTTGCAACTTAACATTTTAAATATAGCTTTTCCTTGTTGTTACAATAGCCTTGCCACCCTTTATCTGCCCAGATCTCACACAGACCTATACTTCCACACGACCACACTACATTTTTGGTGCTTACAACATTCCTCTTATCTTTTCCCTACACACACCCTACATTCTCATTTGATCTTTATTTTAAATGATACCCTCCCTAATGTTCACATGCATCATCTCCTTTCTTCACTATTTGTACACAACCCTTTCTTACCTATTTGATATTTCCCTTCAACATTTTCTCCTTCCAGCCACCCTTGTCTCCCTCTTCAACTTAGTAAGAAATTTTATCCTATCACAAATGGTGCGCCCCCCGCCCCCCCCTTTGCATATGTTCATTGCATTTTTTAAATTGTTCCACCTTATGTTTGTGTGCCCTTTCATTTTCTCAATCATGGAACCACTCTCTCTTCATCATGCCACACCCAATATTTTTCACTCTTAAACTTCTCCTTACCACTGCATTTTGAATTCCCCTTATTTCCACAATGCATGCTAGTTTTTCTTTTATTCAAGACTTGATCTCTTCTTTTGCTGCTCTCCTTAGCCCACACCTCCTCATATTTCCTTTAATTGGCAATCTAATATTTTATTTTAAATATCCTATTTCATCTATAGAAGGTCATTTTTGTGCATTATCCTCTATTATTTGCATAACATAGATATTTTGGCTTCTTTGTTTTTATGCATTTGAATTGCTAGAGGTATTTAATAGCCATGTCTCGTTGGTTACTTTTTGACCTCAAGTATTATTTCAAACAACACTTGATCTGTAATGACATTTTATGAACAATTCAACTATCTATTGTCAATTAATCTGACACTGCCAAAAACATACATCATGTCATTTGATTTCCTTCAAAATCAATCAAAATAAATTGAATGTTGAAACTAATCACTAGTCAAAAGAATGAAACATTAAAACCAAACCAAACTAAATGGATGAAAACCAAGTTAAACTATTTTTGGTGGATGTGTATTGCTCTTCACCTTGGAATATCATTGGTATTGTTTTATCAATCAATCCATGTACTGCAATATTAATAAAGAATGCTACACAAACTCATTTTTTTTTTAATTTAAAGACATGTTAGCTTGCAAAATTGACTTAACAATGTGGGGTGATTTTTGCAACAATGAAAGCCAACGAGCAACTATGTGATTCCTGAAAGTTTCTAATTTTTGTTGTGAATGTTGCAAGAATTAGTGATTATCATGGAAAATCAGCATAACCCAAGTTCTAATAAAAAATATCATTTATTAAAGAAGCTAGAATGTTGAAAATTGTGACACAAATTAAGAATCAACACTTGGAATATGTAATAAAGTTGAGTGGATTTTGGTAAAAGATATATTATCTTAAATTATCATAAAGTTTGATAATTTCTATTACACCACTTTCCCTTTGGATAGTGAAGGTAAAAAATGCAAAAAGAAGGTGTACAATAATGGAAATGATAATCGGTGTTGTCAAAGATGTGATAAGAGTTTCCCTAATTGTGATATATAATACAAATTCTATTTTTAATTGTAAAATATTTTTTTCTAATTCAATATATAGATAATTTTATATACATAATCTAATTCAACCTATTGCAATTAAATATGCTATATACATAACATAATTTAGCATATTTAAAATAAATAAAGTTATTCAATATAATTCAATTAAATATTCTAATTCAACTTAATTCAAATAAGCAATCTATATTAAATAATCTAATACTCTTTTAATAATAATAAAAAAATATAAAATTAGTAATATTGAATAATTATAATATTCTAAAAAATAGGAGGGCTCCTATTCTCCATGAGGGCCTCATACTGCTCATAATGGAGCACGTGAGAGCCCAGATTTTGGCCAAGACTATTAAAGGTAAGGAAAAAGATAGCAATCATGAATACCTCTCCACTGGTTTGGATACCAGTGCTCCTAGTGAAGAGGAATGGAATGAAGAGGATGAGGGTGAGTCTCCATCCCTTGTAGTGGCCCCTTCTAATAAGAGGAAAGGGAACCCCATGGGAAAATTTGTTTCTAAGAAGATTGTTCTTTAGGAGTCAAATTCTGCTAGAAATGATATGGATGTTGTTTCTGGTGGTTCCCAATCTAAGGGAAATAATGAACTTAATGATTAGGACCCTGTTGCGGATGAGCGTAAGGAGGAGGAAGTGCCTGAGAATGTTGGGGAGAAGGAAGCCAAGGAAATTCCACAGAGGTCTTCCAAGCGCATTATAAAGATGAAAAATTAGGTTGTGAAAGGTGATTTGAAGGGTCCCAAGGAGCAACATAAGGAGAAGGGTGTTGTAGATAATGTTGTTGAAATAAATGACTCCCTTGTTAAATAGTCACCTAGTATGGAGCTTTCAGGTGGGAAGTCTTTGCATGAGGATGATGAGGTTAACCCAAGTTCTAGAAAGCCAAAGCCTCTTAAGGTGAATCCCCTCTCTAAGGACTTCTCTTACCTTGATGATGACAACACTTCAATGTTCAAGCTTCTGGATATGGCTCATTCGAGGGCTACAGGCATGTTTAAACTAGCCAAGTGGGTATTGTAGGAGTTTAATGGGGTGAATATTAATATCGGGGGTCTCAAAGAGAATATACAAAACAAGTTGAAGGGTTCCTCCTCAGATATGTTGATTGAAAGACTTGTGGACTTAGAGTGCTCCTTTACAGATTTCAAATCCCCATGTGAACAACGCCTCTTCGATATGGAGGCTAAGATTATTGAAACTAATACAAACATCAAGAAGCTACTTCATGTTAGCCACAGTTCGGTCAAGAACAACGTGGATTTTGTGGAGGTCCACTTTCATAAGATAAGTCAACTTAGGGAAGATCACCTTTACTTTGTAGAGTTGATGGAGAAGGACCAATCCTCAAAGGGAAATGGGAAGAAGGTTGGAAAAGATGAGGCATCAACAAGAGGAAGGGATAACTTGAGGAAGACCTTTGAGGAGGAGAAGAAAGAACTGATGGACATGGTCGAGTTGCATCGTAACTGGGAGATTGAGGTTGCTAACACCTTAAAGAACATGAAATAGTTTCTCTTTTTGTATTATTTTTTGTTACTATTTTTTTGATGTTGGGTCTATTTTTTGGATGTTGTTTTGCTATTGGTCCTAATGGTTCAATGTGTTAATTTTTAAGCAATTTTTTCATCTTTATAGTTGTAAAGGGTATCAGGTCCCTTCAAAACCTATTTTTCCAATATAATCAAAACATCATATAATATGAATATAATACAATATTAATATAATGTGAATAAGAATATAAGAATAAAATAGTAATAATATAATATTATAATAAAAAAATAATAATATGTTAGTATAATAGTAATAATATAATAATGATCATATGTACAATATATATATATATATATTTATCAATAAGTAGGGTAATTGTATTGATTTTTAGAAAGAAACAAAGATACATTGTTCAGGCCCGAACAGGGAAACCAACCAAACTTCACCAGAGAGCATCCAAACTAAACCTACAACCATATTTCATAGAGTGTGGAAGCAACAACCATTAATCCTCTTTCAAGCAAAAAACCTAAACCTACCTAGCCTTTAAGGAACTCTCTAAACACAAAACCATTAGACCAAAAAACCATCACAAAAACCACCAGACCCATATCACCAAAAAATTTGTTGAGAAAAAATTCTAAAAGCCCTCTTCCATGTTGAATCTTCAATGGGCACTATAAAAAATTTCTTTTTCAGAAACTCGACATCTTCCATGGCCAAACGTCTAAACTCCATGAGGGCCAAGCCATTAACATCCAAAATAAAGGGATGATATCTTACCAGGGTGTCTGGGTCATCGAGGAGATGCAAATCCCATGGGTGGGGGATGCCTTTTCCATGTCAATCCGCAACCAAGGCTATATCCAAACCAACTAGCATATCCTTGCAGAAGAGACCCCACATGATCACTCGCACATCCAACTTGGAAACCCCTACGTCGAGCAGACTGGCCAACACCATAGGGAGATGTCCGAGTCCAAGCAATATCCTTCGGTTTCCTCCATGAAAGCTTTCCTATCCAAGCATTTGATAGTAGTGAATGTCAAATAATCTGGGTGGCAGATGAGATGATGCAACCAAAGGGAGGATATGGGGCCTTCAAAAGCAATTTTCCATTTGGAGCTTTTCAGCTGCACCGGCATCACCATCCCACCCATTTCTAATTCTTCTATAGAGATAAGGAGGATGAATCTACTCATTGTACATACAATACACATAAACCAAACCACCACACTCTATAGGAATAGGACAATGCCACTCAACAACAATAAAGGCTTTGGCAGACGTGCTAAGCCTCCATCACATGCAAACTATCAACCGTCCTTAAACGACCATCATAGCTTTAAATGTCAATGGAGATTAATAAATAAAGCATCCTCTAGAAAGATCTTCTATCGCATTGCCACCTCAACCCTCATGCAACTCATGCAATCCCCCTTGGCCACCCACATCAACACACATGGGATGGGGTGGCACCCACCCATCCACCCACTATGCCACTTCACCTGAGGCATAAATTTCCTTTTTGCAAATTCCATCTGCTCCTAAATTAGCCAGAGAATCCACCTCAGAGTTTCCTTTGCACAAGATATGATTTATTTCAAAGTCTTTTAAGCTTCTTAAATAGGAAAGAGTGGTCTCCAAAAGTGCATCCAGTTTCCAATTCTCCAAATGGCTTGACCTCAAGGCATTGATGATCATAGATGAATCACCCTCAACTATAATCTTTTGCGCACCCACCTCTCTGCAAAAATTGATGCCCAGATCTGCCACTTGGAGCTCAACATCATTGTTTGTACCATTGGTTAAGGGCTAAGCGAATCTTCCCACCACCCGCCAATGCCAATCTTTGATGACGCAACTCACACCCAACTTCCCTAGGTTACCTCTTGATGCGCCATCAAAATTAACCTTATGCCAACCCGGTGGAGGAGGGCACCGTTTAACTTCTTCCTTTCTTGTAGTGCTTGGAGGCATCCTCAATGTTATTAAGCTAGGAACCTTCAATCCTTCTTAAACCTTAAGCATTTGGGAGTCCCAACTTGAGAAAATGGATTTGGCACCCATGGCCCCTACCGCTCTTGAATTTGCTAGTTCAACAATGCAATCTTCTAGTTTGTTAAGAAAAGATGAAAGAAACATTGCCTCATCTTTGAAAATCCTATGATTCCACTCTTTCCAGATTTCCCAAAGCAACATTGATGGGAAAAGCCACCATAAGCAACCAAAAATTGATTTTCCACCCAAGACTAGCCAACTTTGGAACCAATCCAATATTTGTGTGGGCTGCGTGAACACCAAATTCAGCTTGGCACACAACCAATCTTAGAATTTGACTGCGAAGGGGAAATTAAGGAAAAGATGATCACTCGCTTCTTTAGCCTTTTTGTAAAGAACACATCTTAAAGGCCCAAGAATACCAAATTTTACCAACTTGTTTGTTGTTAATACTATGCCTTGGATAGATGTCGATGAAAAGATGTTGGCCTTGGGAAGATAGTTGCTATTCCAGCATAGTTTGTCTGGGATGCCCAGGTCCCATCTAAAAACAACTTCCTACCCAATTTCCAACTTTCTATAGCCATCCTTGGCCTTGTAATTTCCAGAGGCTAAGCCATACCACTTTAAAACATCATTTCCATCCCTGATGTTCAAAGTTGTGCCTTAAAAGTAGTTTCAAAGGCCTCCACTTCCTCCATATTAAGACCCAGTTGTCTTGGATCCTTCCATGTCCACCTTAAAGTCCCCTCCTCTTGAGAAGTGGTGAAATATCACCCAACTTCCCCAAACCCGCTTGGAAAGCTCTATGATATTTCTCAAATTGTCTTGTGCTACCATTTTTCCATGCCATACAGGTGCTTCTTTGAAGGTGTTTGGGTTCACCGTCTCTGTGTCGGAAGAGGGTTAAATGATGTTGCGTTCACCGATCTGAAGTTTTAGGTTAAGACCTTTCCAGGTGATCTGCAATAGAAGTGGAAGTTTTCACGGTGGACCGTTGGATTATTCTTTTTGGCTTCAAATATTTCATTGGAACTATGGCGACTATGGCTATGAAGAATTTGAAGATGAGTGCACATGAAACTAAGTCCTGATGCATTTTGTATACCAGGTGTTTCCAAAATATTTTTTCGATTTTTTTTTTAGGAATCGATTCTGGTTCTTTTCCCATCCTAACTTCGGTTTTCCAAAAAAGCATTTTAAAAGATGACGCAGGTATGATACTTGAAATATGGCTATGAAGGATAAAATTCCTGATTCTGAATTTTAGATTTTGTAACTCAATATCTGGTGCTTGGTTGAGAGGTACTGCTAAAGTGAATAGGCACTTGTACTGTCCGGGGTTTTATTTGGAAAGGTCCGACCAAATTTTCAAGTTTTAGGGCACTTGAATTAAGGATGTAACGCTGCTTTTTGGTATGTCAGGAATTCCATTCTCATTTATTTTTAGGATCCGGACTTCTTTCAATATAACATTTTGCTCATATTTTCGATTTTTGATACGGTTTTTCTCATTTTTCCATATGCGGAACATGACTTTCGTTTTGGAGTAAGCCTGTATTTTTACAACCAAAACCTCAACAACAAATGCAACAACAAAACTAAACATATTGAAATTCTGTTTTTGGATTGGCGTTCTTTACGGATACTGATTTCACTAATTCAGGACTTTGTGAGAAGAATTCACTCCGTTTTAAATCTATATAGCTTGAAAAACCGAAATTGCCAAGGAAATCTGGTTTTGAATTATAGGGAGGATAGAAGACCAAAGGGGGTGGAGACACTTTCTGAGACTCAGATTAGAACTAGGGTTCATTTGAACCCCCCTTCTATAAGGGGTTTTGTTGTCTTTTTTGGCAGGAAAGAATTAAAAGGGTTCACCCAAACGCAGGTTCTAGTGAACCCCTAATGGGTTCGATTGAACCAATAGGTTCGTACGAACCCCTAAAATCAAGCTTTTTGCCATGCATTCATTTTTTGTGAGTTTTCCTTCCTCACTTGAATTGTAAACCACTATTTCGGTTTCACCCTTAGGAAGATGGCTTGTTGTAAATAAGTTTGTTTCTTCTTCGCTTAAATACTTTGCTTTCAGAATTTTCACCCATTTAATATTTTGGCCAGCATACATTTTCTAGGCCAATTTTCCACCCAAAGCTTTATTTTGTAGGGAGAGATTCTTTAGTCCTACTCCAGGTTGCTTACGCGCTCTGCAAACCTTCTCCCATTTAATCAGAGGAAATTTTATTTGCTCTGAACTACCTTGCCAAAAGAAGTTTCTCATTTTTTGGTTCAATCTGGAGCATGCATTCCTTGTCAGGGGAAGACAAGAGAGCATGTAAATTGGCAGAGCTGCTACCACTGTCTTGATCAATGTTAACCTCCCTGCCCAAGACAACCATCTTCCTTTCCAGGAAGAGAGCCTGCTTTCCACTTTTGCAATTAACGGATCCTAAAGTTTTCCAGATTGGACCCCCGTAGCTAAAGGGAGATGCAAGTATTTGCATGGGAGCTTGCCTCTATGAAAATTCAAAACATGAAGAATGCGAGTTTCTAAAGTAGGGTCAATGAAAAAGAAAGACTTCAAACTTTTCCAAACTTACCTCCTGACTCGAGGCTTGGGTATAGTCAGACATAATTCTTTTGAAAGTTTGAGCTTCTTTGATCCTAGCTTTTCCAAGCAACATATTGTCATCCGCAAATTGTTGATGAGTCACTTGGAAGGAGATTACTTGTTATTCTAATCCCTTTGAGATCCCCTAATTTGACTACTTTGTTAAAAGATCTGCCAAGAGCCTCCGCCATAAGAATGAATAGAAAGGGGGAGAGTGGATCTCCCTATCCGAGCCCACGAGATACTTCAAAAAATCCACAGGGAAAGCCATTTACAAGTACTAAAAGTCTTGGACTAGCAATCCAGCCAAAGACCCAATCCAATCATGTTCTATGAAAATCAAGGAACTCCAAAACTTTTAGTAGAAAATGCCAATTTACCTTATCATAGGCCTTTTTTTATGTCCAGTTTCATGATCATGGATTGCTTCCTAGTGCTAGTGATTGAGTGAATTACCTCCTAAGAAATGATGACACCATCATAGATAAATCGTCCTGGAACAAAACCTATTTGTTCTTCTAAGATTAGCCTTGGAAGAAGAGGCTTGAGGTGATTAGCTGCTGCTTTTCCCAAAATTTTGTAGACGGTGTTGCAAAGAGAGATGGGCTAAAAATCCTCCATCCTATCTAGCTTCTCCTTTTTCAGAATTAAGGCAATAAATGTATTGTTCAATTCCTTCAAGATTCTTCCTGAGGCCTAGGAATATTCTATGGCTACAACAACATCCAAAGCCACAATGTTCTAGCAATGTTGAAAGAAGAAAGCAGGAAAGCCATCAGGCCCAAGAGACTTTTCTAGGTGAAGTTGAAAGAGCGCATCACGAATCTCTCCCACCGTGAAACTCTTCATAAGTTGTTGATTTTGTTCATCCAACACTAGCTTCAAAATACACTCCAGGAGATGTTGTTGAGTAGAAATCCTCAAACCCTCCCAATCGTTAAGGGGATTTTGGAAATAGGAAACAGCTTCTTCAGCTATTTGGGTCGGATCATTTGGAGAACTCTTGTTAGTAGAGATGATGTGGGAAATTCGATTAACCTGCCACCTTACTTTAGTTGAATTGTGAAAAAAAAATGTATTTTTATCTCCATCCTTCAACCATATTTCCCTCGACTTTTGTCTCCAAATTTTTTTTTCTTTTGCTGCAATCTCATTGAGTTCTTTCAACAATTATTTCTCCTTCAAAAACCTTTCACTATCCATCTCCCACTGAATGACTTACTCATTTAAGATCTTCAATTCTTCATCGATTCTACTTTTTTTTTGCAAAGATATTTTTAAAACATGTCTTGTTCCAATCCTTTAACCTAAATTTTACATGCTTTAGTTTTGTTGCCAGGTTAAAAAAAATTTAACCTACATCACCAACTTCCTCCCACCAAGTGACAATCAATGGGAGAAATTTTTGATCCTTCAACCACATTGACTCAAAATTGAACAGGTACCTAGCAGGTCGATGCATCCCCAAAAGCTCTAGGAGGATAGGGAAGTGATTTGATCCTGAGCTTGGGAGAATACTACACTCCATAGAGGAAGGAAAGGCTCCCATATTTCCTTGGAAGAAAATCTATCTAGCTTTTCTGCAATAGAGCAGAAGCCCAAATTCCTATTAGTCCAAGTGAAAGAGCCATTGGCTATTGGGATTTCAAATAAATGATTTCTTTCCACAAAAGCTTCGAAATCAATTTGGGACTGCAACCTTCATGAAACACAACCCCGATTATCTTCAAAATGTAAAATAACATTGAAGTCACCCCCCATAATGCAAAACTCCAGGTCGGCTATTGCACAAACATCCTCAATTTCCAGCCAAGTCCTCCTTTTTTCAATACAGGAGATCAGCCCATATACATTAACCAAAAGAAAACAGAGATTTGAGGAAAAAATCCTAACTTTGCAAGCAAGCCATCCAACACCTTCTGCCATTATCTCCACTGAAGCCTTATTGGAACACCAAAGTGTCATCAAGCCACCAACAACCCTGTCTGCAAACACTGCCAGAGATTTCCAAGATCTCATTCTTTTTTCAAAAGAAGCTGCCTCCCCAAGATTTAGTTTGGTTTCTTGAAGAATGCAAAGATTTGTTTGAGAAGAATCAATTTGATCCTTCACCAAATGACACTTGTTAGTGGCATTGATGCCCCTAACATTCCAGCTAAGGAGTTTCCTTTTCCTTCAGGAAGGGATTCGCCCTTCCCTACTTTAAGCATTTCAAAGATTTTCTTTTTCCCAATTGTCTCTCCATCCACCTTCAATTTTTCCACATTTGGAGTTCGACCCCTCCTTTTATGGTCACCGTAATCAAGAGAGGACTTCCCCACTTCTCTGTGCATAATTCCCATATCACCAGCTCTTGGAGTGCACTAATCTTCTTCTTCCAATACTGATGCTGACCTAAAATCCCCCAAACCGTCATCCACCATCCACTCATCTTCCAGCTTTGTGTCCCCAATGTATTGATCATTTGAGGTAGCCTTTGCCTCTTCCGCCAATTCCATAATTTCTTTACTTACCTCAATTAGGGAATCTAATTTTTCTACCCTGAAAGACTTTTTTATGAGATCCAATGCATCACTTACTCTATTATTTAGCAATTGATTCCTATCCTTGTTTTCTCTTGGTGCTTCCACATCCACCTCTTGATTTGGAGCAACAACTTCTTTATTTTCTTGGCTTGGTTTTCGATTACTAGTTTCTTTTGAAAGCTTTATAGTCCCAATTTCCCCATCATTAGGGATGACTAGGCAAGGGCTTGATGTTGTGTCTACTTTTCTCTATTAAGGATGGTGAAATCATCCCATGATCACCAATGTAGAGTTCCAATCCAATCGCCTCTAGGTCTTAGCTCATAGACTAGAGGTTGAGTCAAAATTCCCAACTCCGTATGAATTTCGATCTCCTTCCATTTGGTGCTCGAAGGAGGATTCTCCAAACAAATGTGCACATAAGTGCTTATTCCATTGTCCCCAAACCATTCATCCGCACATATATATTTCCCTAAGTTGCTGCCAATCTCTTCCAGGATGTTTGATTGCCAAAATTTGAAAGGAAGGTGGGGAAGGCTATATCAGTCTTGAATGTATGACATTTGGTGTTTGAAAGGGTCAAAATCTACCTCCCACTATTTCATATAAAATTTGAATCCATCCATCAACCATACTCCTTCCAAAATATCCTTGTGAACAGAGGGAGAAGGACAAACAACTAAGAAAAAAATATTTCCTAGATATTTGAATCCCATAATTTCTAAACCCCAACGACTTTGCCATCATCTGGTCAACTCATCCCAATTCAAATTTGACCCATACCATTTCATGATTAGCACTTGGTGTTCCAGGTGCTTAATTGAAAAAGCCAAATACTTTGAACTTAACACCATAGGTCCTTCAATCTGAACGTCCAAATTCATCTTTAGGCCGAGCCTTAAAAGATCTAGGGTTTCCCCTTATGCCTTGATCCAAACTCTTTTGATTTCTAAAATTTGAAATTTTTTCCCACCAATGACCTTTTGAAGAGTTTTTCCTTTTGGTTCGATGAGGGATTGAAGCTTGTTCCTATTGTTGCCACCTAGACCAACCGCTTTTCGAATGATTCTTCCCAAGATTCCCTCAACGCCTGGTGCACCAGTCTTCCACTCCAACTTGATCTTGCACCTCCTTATACAAAATTTTCTTTGTTGCTTCCTCGATCCCCAAGAATGGGAGCCACCTCAGATCTTGTTGCCAGCAACCGCCTTACCATTTGATGCTCCATCTCTCTATTTTCCTTGTTCTCCCCAGGAATTTCCTACACCCTTTTGCATTTTTTCGCACTGCTCACATTGCTCCACCATCTATATGCGATTTTTGATAATATGTATATTTATATTATTAATAAATATATAATTATAAAATATTATTAAATATAAGACTAGCTTAATTATCTTATTCAATAATCTATCTAAATCATGCCGAGAGATATCTTTGTGGAGCATATTGATTGTTGGGAGTATTTATATTATTAATATGTAATATTATTTTATGTATGCATAAGTGTTTGTATTTTATTATTTAAATTATTTAATTACAAGTTAAAATAGTTAAATTTATATAAAATTTAATTTGTCATTTTTTTGTATGAAATGAAAAATAAAATCATTTTATTTGCAGTAAGAATAAAATTTATTATAATTCTTTATATAATGATTTACTTCAATTTATAATAATTCGATATATATATTTAAATATATTGAGAAATTAATAAATTAAATTTTATTGAATGGAAAGAAATAATGAAATGGAAGTAGAAATTAAGTTTTTAGCCTATCATTTAAGTCCCTATAGTTTATTGATATGTGTATAATTATACGAAGGATGCTGAATTATATAATCGATTCTACATATAATTGACTTTGATTCATATTGTTAAATTGAATTGTAACTTGAGCAATAACTATGAAGGTTTTTTTTATGTTTCTTATTTTCACTTTTGATTTGTTAAAACCATGAAATTGTCCCTTTAGATTAGTGAAGTAATACGTATGGTATTACTCATCATTATTTTCTCATATGTATAACAAACATTTTCTTTAGGATATAAAATTATGAGAATTTATATACATTATATATATATATATATAATAAATTCAAGAAATACATTTTTACAAAAAAATATACAATTAGATACATCTATGAGAATTATTGTACAAAGATATCTTTAGAGATATCTGATGAAGAAAATACATTGTTATTTTTCAAAGTATGTACATGCGATATATATATATATGAGAATTAATATACAAAGAAGATATATTTAGAGATATCTGATGAAGAATATACATTGTTATTTTTTAAATTATGTATATACATGAGTTATTAACATAAATGAAAACACTATACATGAGCCTAGTTCAAATACATTAGTTATCATTTAAAAAAGTAAAAATTGTTCAATAATTTGGTTGGATGAGCCTTGCTCGTACTGTTCATCAAAGTAGATTTCTTTCAAAAATGAACAAAATCTAGTTACTTTTATACATGTTTTGTGGAATTCTTATGCAATATCTTCCATTTGTTGGAATTCTTCTTCGACAACAAGAGTAAGGTAGGTTGCTTCTTCGATCTCTTGGATAATCTTCTCTAAATGTTTAGAAATTGATTTGATTAATTTTTCGATTGGTGTTTTGATGTACACATTTGAGCCCACAAAATCACCTACAAAATCATGTGAGATTACGATTGGACTTGTTACTGAATTTCTCAATTGATTTTGTTGAGCATCAATATTTTTCATTAGCTAAAAGAAGAGAAAATGAAATTAATAGTCAAAAGTTAAAAAGAAACATTTTCATATTATTAGATAGAGAATAAAGTGTAAATTTTTTGAGAAATAAGCCAATGAGGTTCCTATGTGAAAAGCCAAATCTAAAAAATGAGATCTTATATTCTATTCAATATGAAAAATCTTTAGAAAAATAGATTACTTAATTAGGAAACATGCTTTTAAAAAATAGAGTTATGTTTGAGGACATGATATCTTGATTGGGTCCACGAGATGGAAAATTCAAATTTATATAAAAACAAATATTTGCAATTTAATATTTAGAAATTACCCATTTTTCACAAGTCTTTGTAAACTACCATAGTTATTTTTAAATTTTGTTTGCAAATTCCTTGTTGTTTTTAGGTTTCCTTATGCCTTCTGGACCCTAGAATCTTATAAGCATTTCAATCATTAGACTCTGCCCTATCTGAATTTCTCTTTTTTTCAAAAGTAGCAGAAACTTCACAAATAATGTAGTGCTAATAAACAAAATCCCCAACATTCTAGATCACAAAGTTAGCAGACCCATTTGTACCCTTGTGTGTTGAAAATTTTGTTATTTGTGGTCAAAGAGATTAAAAACTTCTTGAGAAAGCTCATTTGTGCCCTTATGTGCTAATTTTTTTGTTAATTGTGATCAAAGAGATTGAAAACTTCTTGATAAAACTCAATGCTTTCACTGGAAAAGACACCACTTATAAATTTAAATCTTTGTCTATATATTCAAACATCCACATTCATCTTATGACAAAATAAAAAACTCAGAAAGTATGAATGCCAACTTAATCCCAATAAAAGGGTAGTATGGGTGATATACTTTGTTACAAATAGTCATGTGCAACCATCACAAAGTATCCAAAATGTCCCTTTTCTAGCACTTTAAGATTTAATTATAACTTGATCCTTCTACATAGAGAATGATAGATGCCAATATCATTTTCTTATGGCTGACATATTTGAACTCATTTTTTCTTGATACAGATAAGCAATAAATTTATATTTCACCATAAATACATAATAGGATGACTACAACAAACACCTCAAACATCATTGAGAAGGTGAGGAGTCTAACTAAAAGTAGAAATGGGACTTTCAGGAAACTTAACTTTTATTTCTCTTCACACTTAAGTCCTTTGAGACTCCTAGGAATTTAGATGATCAAAGATCAACTAAGTTATATTAAGAATTTAGATCATTAAACATGAAATTAGTTAAATGATTTTTAAATAGTTCCTAGAGAGGCCACCAAGTTATACACAAAAAATAATTGTCAGCTAAGACATAGCTAACTTCAACTCAGCATATGGTCAATTTAAAATGTAGAAGTCTTGACCAATTTTTTTATAATGAAATAAATTCTTATTATCAATTAAGAAAAAAAATAGTGAGTTGGAGACTATCTCTCATGGCCTCTACTTTAATTTCCAAATAAATTATAGGATGGTATTAAAGATGCTAACCATAAGCATCCATTGATGAATATGCAACTAAATATATACATGTCTAACCAAGACAAGGGGATGCAAAAACCACTAAAAAATAATTTGTGAAAGATTTAATTATACATGTAAGATTAATAGGGTTACAAAGTAAGGTTTCCCTAGATACACAATTAAGGATTAGTGTCCCTTGTACAACTAAGCTTGGTATTTCCACCACTTGATAGGGTACATTTTGAATGCTAAAGTGGAATGAATGAGGGCCATATTATTTGGCTCTTCCTTTCTTGTTGTATTATAATATTCTAAGAATAATGTCCATTCCATATGGAAACAAACCCATTTTGATATCTAAAGGTCATACTATGTCATTATGATTGAAGTCATTAACATAATTCCTAGGGGTTTAATTGAAGAGGTTTTCTACCCAAACCGAACCATAGAATCTAGATATAATCATCATATTTGTATTTTTTTATTTAATGAAAATTTAGAACAAAAAACAAACATCTTTGAAAAGGACACAATGTAGACAAAGAGTCTATGAGTGTTGTAGTCTAAAATTTGGAAAGCAGAAAAAACCTTTGAAGATTTGACAATAATAGCAATACAGAGGAGACTTTGACATTAGGAAGGGAATAATTTTAAATAACTGTACGGACTTGATGTAGGAATTTTTCTTTCATATGAACTTTATCAATATGAAGCAATCTTGATAGCATCTATCATGAATTTCATCATGTATTTTTGAGAGTCTTAAGTACTTAATGGAGAAAGCATGCCAACTCAATTTATTTTCCTTTTATAGAGTCGGCAATACCTCAATCTATCTTGTATGTATTGATTGATAATTAATCCTAGCAATAATCATGAAAAGGATTATGTGAAATTAAAATTGTTTAAAAAGGATGGTTATGCTTTATATGTATATGTATAATATTCGAATACATTAAACAAAGTATTGTTGTTCTTATTGCTATTCGATTATGGATGCAAATTGTATGTATAGAAAAGTAATTCATTTGAAATAAAAGGATATAGTTATAATTAAGTAAATGAAAGATGGGGTATGAAGAATGAGTTATCTTTGTTTAGATGATTAATTTGTAAACATGAAAAGAATATCTTGTTAAGCCATTTTAGACTCCATGTTCTCATGTGGTTTTGAATTGTTAGTATTAAGCAAGGGAATGATTACTGATTTAATAGTGATTGTGGGTTTTGTTCCATTTTTTAAGTCATCGTGTGAGGAAAGTATTAGAGTCTTCCAAAGGCTAGGGAGATTTGTCTTTTATGGAATTTCTTGGTAATCCTTGAGATGGTGTATTGTATTAAATAAGTATATGTTGGCCATTAGTCTTGCACAGTGTATTCACCAATGTGATTGGAACTTAAATCCAGGAAGGGTTATGCATCACTTTGTTGTGTATGATAATGAGACTTTGTGAATGTGCAAGTTGGATTTTCTCTTTTGATTCCTTTGGGTTTCCTAGTTGTTAGTAGAGGAGTGACTTTCAATGGGGGCTAGCACACAAAGTGGCACTTGGGTAACCCATGTGGGAGTTTTTTAATTAAGTGATAACCTAAAATGAACTAGGGGTTGGGTAGTAATAACTCTAATCAAGATAAGTTAATGCATCGCTCATGGCTCAAGTGCTCATATAGGCTTGAGATGAGTCACTAAGGCCTGGAATGGCATGATCAATTGCCTTGTCCTCACAAGAGGTATGTTGATTCCACATAGGGTTGCATGAGGGGCCAGAGATCGGTAGAGGCTACCATGGTAACCCAGGATGGGGGTTGGGGCCTAGGAAGATTTTCCTGGGTAACCCATGCAAACTATGTGATAACACTCCTCCTATGGCAAGCTAGTATCCCCTTGTCTTTTGTAATTCCTTGGATGTTTATGTGCCTCTGGAAGTGATGTTACTGTTGTTTGATGTTGTACTTTACTTGTTCATTGTTGTCATGTTAGCCTTGTGTTGTTTATTGTCTTTTGCTTGATTGTGATGGTGGGACCCTTTGCTATCTCCTAGCATGGGGGGTGGATATTTGGGTTCCACATAGTTGGGTGGAAAGTGCATTGTACTCCATTGGGTTTCCTCTCTTTGTTTGTGATTGTGGTGACTTCTCCTGGATTGAAGACTTCTGCTTTTGTACCAACTCATGTGGATTGTTATTCTTGCACTTGTATTGTATCATAATTTGATTCATCATGTATCATACTTGATGTACACTCTTCACATGTATATGAGGAGATATTGATATTCATATGTATAAATGTAATGATGTAAACTAATTTTGAACTCTATTATGCATTGGATTGTGTAACCGATGTTATTGTATTTGTAATTAAATGATTTGATTTAAATGATCTCTTTTGAGTAAATGTTATGGATGTATCATATTATTTAAAATGAGATGATTAGATGTATTTCCATATTGATGTTAGAATTTGTTAATGTAATGATTTATAGTTCTTGTTAATTTGGATAATGGGAAACTAAGTAGCATAGTCACGGCTCTTAGAAGACTTAGGTTAGATTAGTGTTAAGTGTTTCATTTGCAATAGTGAGTTAAGTGCAATTTTTAAAAAATTGTTCCATTTTAGGTGTTAGTGTGTTGTCCTCTGGGGGGGCCTAAAGGACAACACACTAACACCTAAAACATAACCATTTTTTTTTGAAGTGCAATAAAAACACTATTGCAAAAGAAACATTAACACTAATCTAACCTAAGTCCTCTAAGGTATGTGACTACGCTACTTAATTCCCATTAGTTAAACGAGCAAGAACTGAAAGTCATTACATTAATTAGATTTCATCTAAATAAGAAGGTACATTGACCATCGCATGTACAAGATCAAATATGATACAACCATGACATGCATTCCATAAAGATCAATTGAATCAATCCATTTAATTACATATACAATAACAATTGTTACATAATTTATTGCATAAGAGGGTT
>VDFB02142091.1:0-68096 GCA_007258455.2 Sequoia sempervirens
ATATTTAGAATCTACACAAATTGCCACAAATCACTATTTCACATCATCTTCAAATTCTGAATGGTTTAGCTGCTATAGGTCTCAGAAGATAAAGATTCAGTTAAAAACATTGATGTAAATGTCCATCTTGGGAAAAAAGTGAAACACAGTATTGTGATATCTCTGTTGATCAAATGGAGGAGTAGTTGCTTGACTTAGTTTCAATTTTGCAGTTGTGGATGAAACAAAGAAAAATGTATGCCCTATGTTTTGAGGGATAGAGCTAACAAGTTTCTCCAAGTTTCATTCAAGGAAACCCTAGAGATCTCAATTCAAGGATATCAAGGGGAAAGAGATCTGCAATAGGGATGTCCTAGGGTGTGATTAAAAGAAGACAATTAGAGGGTTTATCACCAAGCTAGGGCTTGGAAAACAAAGAAATAGGTGTAACATATGAAAACACTATCTGAAATCTAACTAAATCTAACTAAATAACCTAGGAAATGAAACTAAAATGTAAGATAAAAGACTGAGAAAGTACAAAGGTGCACCTAGAAGAATGATGTGGTAGAAATGAGCTCTAAAACCCTGAAATCTTGTTGTTTGAAGCCTACTGGGACTCATATGCCAGTCTAGGCATATTAGTCCCAAACTAGGGTTTTTGGGTGGAAACAAGAATCTGGAATTGTTAAATCAAGATCTATAGAAAATACCTAAAAATAGGTATACTAGGACTCATACACCACAAGTGGCGTATCAGTCCCATTTTGTCACAAAGTGTCCTAGGAGGAGAATTCTAAAGTGAAACTTTGTGAACCTTTGAAGATGGATCAAATAAGCCTTTCCCCACTAGTTTCATGCAGATAGATTGGATATCCTACTATATATCTAAGTTTATGTGAGTCTTGACAACTTTACATGACAAATTTTACAACTTTTACAACTTTACAATCTTGGTACTTTTGAAGGCTTCAAATCCACTTTGTATTCAACCTAGATAAACTTGCAACCACATAAAGAGAGAAAAAGTGTTGTTTTGTTAGGGAATATGAGTTTTCCTTGGTCAAACCCCATTTAGGTAATTAAACCAAATGATGAAACAATGAAATAAGGACATGAAACATGAAACATGAAATGATGATACCTTAGATGATGTCTTGGAATGTAAATCTGCAATCTATCATGAAGTGGCCATGAAGAATGTAGATCTTGATCTTGAATATGTTGTGAAACAATGCTTGCAAATGGATCTTGAATACTACATCACAACACTAGCTCAACAACATGCTTGATGCCTAATTGTTGGTGTAGGTTTTTAAATATTTATTTTTCCTACACATTAGTAAGCATACTTAGGTTATATGAGACATGGTTTATGTGAGGACACATGGTGTAATCCACCGATTACATGCGTCACTCTCACCCACACTTTGGTGGTTGAGTCTCACACCCTCTTTTGTCCTTTTATGCCACCTCACAAAACCACTCTATTGTCTCTTTCTGAGTAGGTTATGCCACCTATTTGGAGTTTTCCAAGTAGGAATAACTCCCAACTAATTTGGTTATTTGGGAGTTATTACCCCTCTTGGAATTATTTTCCCACATTATGTTATCTATTCAGCACTCACCTCTCCCTCCTATCTAGTTCAGATGAGTTCATATCAACTCAATCATTTCAAGGGAGTGTTGATGCATGTTAATGTCATTTTAAAATGATTTGAAGGACTATTCTCATTTTGAAACTTCAAATAGCTATAACTTTCACATACGACCTCGGATCGAGGAGATTCTTGTTTTGAAAAATGATTATTTTCCAAAGACTACACATTGGTGCTATTTTTAGGTTCTTATTCTAATATTATATTGCACTTCTAGTAGTTGGGTCCCATTTTGGACATTGTAAAACTCTAGTAACAACTCCAAAATTGTAAACACACTAATTATAAAGTGCTACCATCATATTTTTTTGGGGGGGATCATTGATCGAGTGAATTTCGTGGGTATGTTCTTGTTATTTTTTTATTTCTTTCATTTCTTTTGTTGTGTGATAGTACAATGGGGAAAAATCAAATTGAACTCCTAACTTAGATATAATTATGAATCATGGAAAAAACCAATATGGAATTATCTAAGGGAAAAAGGTTGTGCAGGATATGTAAAAGAATCTATTCCTAAACTTACTGATGTTGATGCTAAGGAAAAATGGGAGATCAATTGTGAGAAAGCTCTTGGTTACATTTATTCACTAGTCTCTTTTGATTTACAATTTCATCTTGAATCATGCAAGACACCCAAGGAGGTTTAGGAGACTCTTGAAAATTTGTGTGGTAAAACTGATAATATTAGGGGTGTATACATCCAAAATTGATTTGGAGAATATTAATTAAATATCAATTATTTAATTAATAAAATCTTTATTTCCTCTACTATATAAATAAATTGAAAAGCTTATTTATATAGTTCATATTTCTTATTTTCTCCTTTCTAAACCACTTTCTTCATGATCTAATTAAAATAAACAAGTTTAACTAATTTTTTTTATTTGATTAATTCCCTTTCATTAAATTTTAATTTTTAATTCAAATTTTGTCACATTTCTCCTAACCTCCTTCCACCTCATCTTCCAACTCACCATGTATCACGTGAAAATAATTATTCCTAATTTATAAAATGGATATTTACTCTCAACAATTTTAACCAACTCAAGGACACATGGCTTCTTCTTTCCATTGATTCTTTTCTACACTGGGCAAGATTGTTATACTAAAGGGGAAAATTTCCTTAATTCTCTCTAACCTCCTTATTTCTCACTGTCGATCTCTCTAGACTTAATCCTGATCATCCATTGCTGCCAACTCCCCTGATGCCTTGGTGAAATCTATAAATAAAGGCCCATTTACAGCTTTTTCATAGGAGTAGATTGCATAACATTACTCTGCAGGAATTCATTTAGCATTTGAGAGCTTAATTGTATTTTGATTCAGCATTTAGAATAGTTTAGCAATTAGATTAGAATCATGGCTCCTTTAGATGTTTCTTAGTTTGTTTAAATTTAGCATTTAGAGTCATTTACATATCATCTCCATTAGTTTAATTTTTCTTTGCATCATTTTCATATCATTTTGTATACAATAGCTAATTCATCATGTCATTTCATCATATCATTAGGCTAAATCATTAAATCATGTAGATGTAGGCATAAATTTTTACATTCTAGTTTAGTGGCTACTCGTTTCTTAGATGCCATCCTAGTGATTTAGTGCAAAATTGATATCTGAGAGCACACTTACTAGGACATTTAAGAATAGGGGGAGATGGAATGTTTTTAAGGAATTAATTTATCGAATTATGTTTTGTTCATTTAGATTTCCTTACTATAATACATTGCATCTATTGTGTGTTATTTGTTAGTATAATTCACATATTTTCTTACACACAAGGGATTATCAAATTGATAATGAATTGATGAATCTTGATCCTAAATTTTTTTACCACATCCAAGACTATATCTCCAACATTAAGCAACTAAGTGTTGGCCTCCTAAAATGATTTAACAACTAAGCCCTTATAGCTGTGATTTAGAGATTGGACATCTAAACTGAATATCCATTCAATCATCATGAAGGTGCATTTAACTTATCAACCCAGGGTGTAAACTTGAAATGGTTTAGCACAATATCTGCACTAAGGATCCCAAGTAGCTATATTCATTCTACAACTAAGAAAAACATAATGTTGAAGGTAAATTGCTTAGAAGGAAATAACATAAGTACTAAACATCAACCAACAACTATGCTAAGCTAAAATGCATGATAGAAATGAAAATCTGAACAAACAAACAAACAAGAAACTACTATGTCTGCTTTGGCTACAGGAATAGTCACAGAATGGAATTCTAGTGGCTGTAGGAATAGTCAGTGCCAGATTCTCAACTAATTACTAAGCAAAAAGTAATAACTAAACTAAACTAAAGTAAGAACGAAATGCTCACCAAGTGGCCCCCCTTGGATGAGTATCCTCTAAAACTAATGTAAACTCAGATGTACAAACTTATAACTTCATCTTATTCATTGAAAAACATGAGTACAATAGAGCAGTGTAAATTGTATTGCTGAAAACTAAGAATGCAAGTACATCATCAGATTGTGCAACCTCTTGGGAAGGAGCATCTGACTCTTATATATAGGAAAAGAAGCGACTAACTAAGCGAGGCAGTCAACTCCATGAATTGGGAGGACACCACTTTAGGGAAAGTAGAGAAATTGGAGGGGCAGTTATGTGCACATGGAATCTGGTTAGACGTGTCTGCCTCAATGTAGATTTAGCACAACAGTAATTCCTATATTTGCTCAACATCAATAAAGATCATTTACAAGGTGGTTAAAATTTAGTTTGCATGAGGAATCTCCCACTATCGAACTATTTGAATGATTCCCTTCATTGACCTATGCATGACCACTTTGTTAGCCATTATGGTGAATGACCAACTAGCAAAATCTTCTCAATCTAGTGGCCTTGAATCATATATGCATGGCATTATTAGTATGCATAATAATCTCATATCCATAACTATCTTAAAGAACATTCATTAATCCACATGTAAAATTAACACAGATAGTCCATATAACATGTCAATGTCATTAAAGATTTGCAGAGATAAAATTAGGCCCAATGTCTATGGTTTTGAGGAAATATCAATATTCAAACATCAAGGTTCATGACAATTTCAACAAATAGATCATAAATTCTACCAAAATTAAACCATAAACTAGACTCATCATCCCCCCAACCTAAGGTTTTGTTGGTCCTCCAGCAGGGGAAGGGTTGTTCTTCTGCTTAGTCAAAGCCCTAAAATTTTCAACTAACAATTATCCCACATCAGTGGTTGTGCATGAATCAGGATCCCAATAGAACCTTTGTTGTCTATCCAATTGCTTTCATCTATCTCTCTACAGCAATATCATAGTTGTAAAACTTGTAATTTGGCATTGGCCACATCAAGATGGGTGGCTAAAAAGTCAGTGGAAGCCACAATCATCCTTTTTTCCTCTCAATCTATATATATATGTCAATTCTTTTAAGTGTTGCAGCATAGTTCTATATAGAGTGGGGCTTAAATTGCTTTAGCTCATCAGTTAGGTTGTTCCATCTTTGTGACAGGTATCTCTTCATAGTTTCATCTACTTTTTCCACCACCTCATATTCACCTTAAATTGCTTCTATCCAAGGCATAATCCTATTACCAGAGCTAGGTCTGAGAATCATTATGCGCCACTCCCATTAAATGTCCCCTGGAATTCCTAATTTATCCCTGATGGGTAGAGGGATGTAGGATTCCAATTGCTTATAATCCCCATATTGTTGTCCCCAACTAATCTCATTTTGTACCCACAACATAAATTCCCTTAATTGTACATCCCCAACATATAACAATGGATTCCAATCATGGTCTTGAGTCACATCATAATTGTGCAAGTAAAATTCACACAACAAATTCTTCATCTCATGGGAAGCAATCCAATAAGCATTGAAAAATTTAATAGGAGTCTCAATAGAAGGGTTCAAACCTAAGACAATCCTTGCTAGCTTAAAAGAAATATATTTATACTTCAAACGCAAAGCATAGACCCTAGGAGGGGCCCTACATTCTACTATTTGGGGTACAAAGGTTATCATATCATCCACCTTCTTCTTTAAAGTAGCAATTTTTGCATCCTTGTCTGAAATCTCCTCATCTTTCTTTTGAATTTCCATCTTCAGCCTACGTTTCTCTTCTTTCCATTCCTCTTCTCTTCTTTGCATCTCTTTACATAAATGAATAGCTACCATGTGCATTGAAAAAGAAGAGGGGTTATGTATTCCTACCAACATTTTTCTTGGCACTAATGCTTGCTCTTCATATAGTACCAGCTGCAAGGATTCAGGTTGTTCTGTCAATTCTAGTTGTAGGGCCTCTTGTTCCTATTTTTGCTCATGCTATAGGATCTCTTGTGGTAGAAAATCCTAATTTTCTTCATTCCCTTGATTCTCAACTTGTTCTACAGTATCAACAATATCTGCTAGTGTTATGTTTATTACTTTCTCGAATATATCCTCTTCCTCGACATTCACCTTCCCCATTGGAGCTTTTGTGTTCCCCTGTGACATTTCTCTAGACTCGGGGCTTTCCTTTGGAGTCATATCAAAGGCTAGCCTGGATGGTCTTGATTTCCTAGGAGGGATTTCATGTTTTTGCTTGGTTGTAGGATGAACAGTTTCAGCCTTTTGTTTCCTAGAGCTTGGTACTTCTTTTTGGTTAGCTGCTTTTTAGCTTTTCCTTTTCATTTTTTCACTCCTCTCTTTTTTTCACTAGTTTTCATTAGGATTCCAAGTGGAACATCATCATCTGAATCTAGGGAGGAACTTTCTTTGTCTAAGTGCTCTATCTTAGAAGAGCTAATCTCTATGGTTTGTTCTACTGCATGAGGGTTTGCACTTGGGCCTGCACCAGAGGTTGAAGCACCAGGAGTGGCTTCAGCTATGCTCAATCTCCTGCTAGACCTATGAGGTTGAGGTAATTCCCTAGGTCACAAATGCTCAAGTCTAATTTGATCAATATTTATGAATTCTTCCCAAGTCATTTCAGATGCATCATGCAAAGACTTCTCAACTAACAATTTAATCAAACAATGGTGGGAAACAGAATTGTCCCTACCTTTATGAGTCTCAGCTTCCATGATTGAAAGAAGGTGGTAAAGCATGTTCGAAACATTCATCCTCATCCAGTTCCTCATGTGATTCAAGAGTTTAAAGTGCACAAAATGTAGATTTTACTAGCGTCCTTCACATGTGATATATTTTATGACATGAACAACTACTTGCTTCCATGGCTCAAGCAGGGAGGTTCTTTTTACACCTTGTTTTTCCACGCTCAATGGAGGGTCACCAGGTTCTATAAATTCATCCCTAACTGACTTGGCATCTCTAGAAGCAGGGTAATGTTCACCCTCCGCAGGCAACCCTGTAACCTTTGCAATTCTTTCTTTAGTAGCCAATACTTCTAGCCATTTTACCATGGTTTTTCCCTCAAACAATGTATGGGCTAATTCTAATGCAATGTCTTCATTAAAACCATTCAGCTTCATGAAATAGTCTAACCAGCCACAATTTTTGAATTTAGCTTGTGAAGGTGCATCTTGCAGTAATATGCCATGAACCATGGGTTCATTCCTGATTAACCCACCTCCCATTGCCTGCAATCAACAATCACTATGCAAATTTTCCTTCCTATAATACTACCAAATTTCCAACACCAATGTCGCATGAATTTTCCTTTTCTGTTTTACCTTTTCTTTCTTTCTATTTTACCTTTTGGCAAATTAAGATTATGATAGGATCAATAATTCTAGTAAATGAATAATAAAGAAAGGTTATGATGGAGAAAAATGGTGGCAGCAGTTGGTGTCACCTCACACGTATGAGTCATCTTACTCAAAATTCAAATTGGCTCAATTTAAATTTTGCTAATGTAGACTAGTACGGACTGACACATGGGAAAAGTATTCACATCTTCACCCCCCAACCTAAATTTGAATGTGTGTCCTCACATGCGAGGTGGTAAGGATGATTTGAAAGGGACAAGGAATAATGACATGCTATGGTGAACGTCCATATTAATTTATAGCAATTAAATGAATGCACTAAAGCCAATTTATAGATAGCAATTAATGTGCACATACCTAGATTTGTGGAAGATTCTTTGCAAAGATTGTGGAGAAAGTATTGGTCACCTTTTAAGAAATAAGTTGAGAAATTAATGAAAATGAGCTAGAATGAGGTGGAGTGGAATAAAGTGAAGTGATGGAAAAGAGAAAGGTGGAGAAGGATGTGTGGATGGGTGGATGGGTGAAGAAGTGGACTTCCACAAAAGTGGAAGTCTTTATTATGACAAGTACATACCTTAATTAGCTAGAAGGAGGGACACTAGGTCCACTTCCTTCGGCTGCAGGAAGCTTGGGTGTTGCATGTTGAGTGAATTATTACAGGAACTCATCTTTGGACATTGGCTTGTGATACAATCTAAGGCGATGACCATTTACAAATAGCTTAAATCTAACTGGATCAATAGTAGTGAGTTGAACAACACCATTGGGGTATACTTCAGCAACCTCATATGGTCCTAGCCACCTTCTCTGCAATTTTTCTACATTATCCCTATATCTTGAATCATAGAGCAAGGCCCAATCTCCTAGTTGGAATTTCTTGTCCTTGATGAATTTATCATGCCACCTGATTTTCTTATTTTGTACTACTTATGTGTGATGCATGGTTGCTCTCCTCATCTCATCCAAAGCATTCAGCTGCAAGATTCTTTCTCTTTGTTCCTTAGAGATATCCATCC
Source organism: Sequoia sempervirens (assembly GCA_007258455.2). Lineage (NCBI taxonomy): Eukaryota > Viridiplantae > Streptophyta > Pinopsida > Cupressales > Cupressaceae > Sequoia > Sequoia sempervirens. The sequence continues at coordinate 8,360 of VDFB02142091.1, forward strand.
CCAAGTCTACTGTAGTCCTAAGATTCTTATGTTCAAATTCAATGGGCATTATGGATTTTTTCCATACAACAACTCAAAAGGAGTGAATCTTGTAGTTGTCTTCCAAGTTGTCCTATAGGCCCAAATAGCTTCTAGTAGCCTGTTTTCCCAATCATTTTTATGAACAACCACTATTTTAGCCAGGATGGCTTCAATCTCCCTATTAGTCACCTTAACTTTGCCATTGGCTTGGGGGTGATAAGGAGTAGACTTCCTATGTGGGTGATCCCACAATAGTAGTTTACATTTTTTTGCCAAATTGGACACTGAAATTATTGTTTTTAACTAAATCTTCACATTCGAGCACCTATAGCAGCTAACACATGAGGAATTTGAAGATGATGCAAACTAGAGTCTCATCACATTGTGTCTTTAGCTTCTAAAAAAAAAACTGTAAAAAAATTTGGAATCAAATTGCACATCTTTTTCCATCTCCCCCGAAAACTAGTTTTTTTCAGAAAACAACATTCTTAAAAGTGACGCACATCGTATAACACATAAAAAAATTTCCATGAAGGATAAAATTCTAATCCTTCCAAATTTAGATTTGTAACTCCGATATCTAGTTCTTCCACTTGGTTAGATATTCTTTTACTAAATATTTTCTCTTTAATCAAGTTTTGAAGTCAAACCATTTACAATTCAGACATAACACAACCATATAATGCGTAACTTCTTTTGTATATATCAAAATTCAATTTTATTTTCTTTGTTGGATCAAGGACTTGAATATATGGTGCACTCATATTTAAAAAAAATAAAAATTGATAATCTTCTATTTTTCCACATGTGTAGAACAAAGACCTTCATTTTCGATGAAAAACCTATGTTTAATAAAACAAAATATATATATATATAATAAAACCAAAACATATTAAAATTATATTCTGGATAGCTTGTTTTGAGGAATACCTGATTCCATTTGGGTTTGTGAAGACTCCTCCATTTTCATCCTCAACTGCTTTGAAGCGTAAAAATAAAGGTTTTTTTTGTGTTTCAGGGGGAGAATGAGGAATAAGGTTATAAGAACCCCTAGGGGTTCATTCGCACCAGGGTTCATTTGAACCCTAGTTCATTCAAAACTCCTTCAATATGCATTTTTTTTTTTTTTTGGGTGGGAAATGTGGGCCCAGAATTAATGGGTTACTCGAACCCTAGTTCGATCGAACCCTTTTTGTTTGGTCGAACTTGTAGGTTCATTTGAACCCCTAAACCAATTTTTTTGCCATGGGGTCATTTTTTCTCAGTTTTCCTTCCTCCAACAAATTGTAAACCACTATTGTGGCTTCACCTATGTCTTATGTTGTAATCATTGAACTAACAACTTGATGTGAATGAGCCCCTTGATTCACTATCTCTCTTGGAACTCCATACCTTGTGAAAATATCCTTATAAAAAAATTCAACAACCTTATTGTCTCTTGCATGCTTCATGGCCTTAACTTCTACCCACTTAGTTACATAATCAGTGCAAACTAAGATATAAGACTTACCATTTGATGGAGAATCAATAGGTCCTACAAAATCTAGTCCCCATTTGTCAAATGGAGTGACTGCTACCTAATGGAAAAGTGGCATCTCATCATATTTGGTTGGTTTTCCCATGCTCTGGAATCAATCACATTTTCTTGTATACCTTCCTGCATCCTTATGGAGTGTTGGCTAATAATATCTTGTGCTCAAGATCTCCATTGTTGTCCTCTTGGCTGCAAAATGTCCTCCACATGGTTCATTGTGACACACATGCAAATTATTATGTCTCATCTTCTCTCACACATCTCCTCATGACATGGTCTGATCCAGTATAAAACAAACATCCAACAATCCATGAAAAAGGAAAAGATTTTTCAATGAGTGCCCTGAGGAGGAACTCTCCCTATGACCAGATAATTAGCTATGTCAGCATACTAATGTACTTACACACTGATGGAAAATAAGTGCTCATCAGGGAAAGAGTCATCTATGGCTTGATTATCTTCTGATGTATTCAGCCTTAAAAGAAAATTTGCAACAACATTGGCCTTCCATGGTTTATCCACAATGGTTATGTCAAACTCCTGCATCAACAATAGCCATCTTGCCAACCTACCATGATCAAGGGTTTATTCATGAGATATCTGATAGTTACATGATCAGTGTGCACAAATATTTGATAGCCTATTATGTAGTGCCTAAATTTGTTCAGGGCATAGATCACTGCCAATATTTCTTTTTTTGTCACTGTATAGTTGAATTCAGCTCCTTGCAAGTTTTTATTGACAAAATAAATGGAATTTTCAATAGCTCCTTTCTGTCCTAAGACTGCTCCTATGGGATAGTCTAATGCATCTATATGGATGTGAAAAGGAATCTCCAAATTAGGTCCTTTGAGTACATGAGCATGAGTCAAAGTTGTCTTCAAATTAGAAAATGCTTTGTCACAGTCTTCTGTCAATTGAAATTCAACATCTTTGGTGAGAAGAGTATACATGGTGTTGCTATTTTGCTGAAATCCTTGATGAACCACCTATAATAACCTACATGTCCCAAGAAACTCCTAACATCTTTTTGTTTTGCAGGTGTGGGAATATTTGTGATTACCTCAATCTTTGCAAGGTCTACTTGAATTCCTTTGTAAGAGATGTAGTGTCCAAGAACTACACCTTCTTGCATCATCATGAAACACTTTTCACTATTTAGAGAGATATTGTGATCTTCACATCTTTGTAGGACTTTCCTGAGATTCCCCAATGCTTCATTAAAATCAGCACCATAGGTGGTGAAATCATCCATATAAATTTCCATGCAATCATGAGGGATGCTTGAGAATATGCTAATGACTGCCCTCTGAAAAGTTGCAGGTGCATTGCATAAGCCAAATGGGAGTACCGAGTAGGCATAGGTCCCCCATGGAGAGGTAAAGGTGGTCTTCTCCTGGTCCTCAAGTGCAATTTGGATCTAATTATAGCCACTAAAGCCATCTAGAAAAGAAAAGTATTATTTTCTTGCAAGTGAGTCAAAAACTTGATCTATGAAGGGTAAAGGAAAATGGTCCTTTCTAGTGGCAGCATTAAGTTCCCTATAATCAACACAAAATCACCATTTCCCTCTTTCTTGGGCACAATCACCAATGGATACACCCACTGGCTATCTAAATGGGGGTAGATAAATCCTGCGTCTAGCAATTTTTGCAGTTCTCCTTTTACAATTTCTCTTAGTGCAGGGTTAATTCTTTTGTGTGGTTATCTAACTGGGGTGCAATCATCTCTAATATAAATTCTATGAGTGCAAAGCTTAGGGTCTAATCCCTTCATCTCATGATAGTCCCACGCAAATGCATGATGGTGGGTCCTCAGTACATTTTCCAACAACAACTATTCTTCTTCATTTAGTTTGTTGTTAATATTTAGATATTTTCCTTGACACATGTACTTGTGTAGTTAACTCTATCATAGTTGCTTCATTAACACATGGTACCTTGAGTTCATATGGCAGCAATGTATGGGACATGTACTTGCTATAGGAAGTCTGACTATAGGAAGAGCAGTTGTAGGAAGAGTGGCTACAGGAAGTGCGTCTGTAGGAAGAATGGCTACAGGAAGAGCGGGCAGAAGTTTCCTAACTGGAACAACAAAATGAGTAGATTATGCTTCCTCCACTTCACAATGATTCTGAATGATGTTAGCCGATAATTCATCTTCATCTTGAAGCTGCATAAAGAGCTTCTACCTAACATCATAAGTTGCACCATAGAATTAACTTTCTTGGCCTCTTCACCAATATGTGGCCATATGGGATTATCCACATCATGGGATGGTTGAGCAGGAGGATAAAGAGCTAGCTTTTTTGGTGCTCTCCCCATTAGAAATGGTCATGTCCCCTATCCTACATCCAACATATGCATCTGTTGTTGCTAACTATGGTCTTCCAAGAATAATGGGATACCCGCCTAGTGTGGTTTTAGGAGAAAGAATCATGAAATTTGTTGGGTACTCCCATGAGTCTAGAATCACCACAAGATCCTCTACTATACCATTAGGATTAACAGTAAAATTATCAGCAAGCTTCAGGATAGTAGGAGTAGGTCTCATGCTTGCAACATTTATTTGTTGCAAGATATCCTTATTCATTACATTTATTGTTGCTCCCAAGTCAATCAAAGCATTCTTTATTTGGATCTCATTTATAACAACTCCTAGTACAGGACTATCTAGATCATTGTACTTAGGGACAGTCACTTTCCCAAGCATGATTTGAATTAGTTACCCCACCACATGAACCATAGTGGGGTCTTTCTTCTTCCTTCCTGGCTTCATAAGGCATGCTTCCTTAATTGCCTTGTCATAGATTGGAACGTCTTTTATGGCCTGAAATACAAGTATCTAGACACATATATGCTTCAATTGATCTATAATGTTAAAATTTATGTCCTCCTTTTCTTCCTTCTTGGAAACTTCCAATCTTTGAGGAAATGGCGGTTCATGTTCAATCTGCTTGACTAGGACTAGTTCAGATTTTTAGGTGCATTGGGCTAATTGGGGGTATTTAGAGGCTCCTCTTCTTCCACAAGAAGTTCAGTGATAATGGGTGTGGAAGGAGATGGTATAGTTTTTCTTGAATGCAAGTGGATGTCACTCACACTCATAGCATATGCAGGGAATTGATTTGAATCAGTAGAGTTATACAGGTTGTTGTGGTTTGTTATTTGGATTGGATGTGGGTTGAGCTAGTAGTTTAGTAGATTTAGGTGGATTTGAGCTTGAATTAGCAAGTGGAGGCATTATAGCAGGTTATTGGGGCTGAGAAGTTGGTTGCATGTAACTATTTGGCTAGTTTGGCCATTGTTGTCCTCCCCTCCATTGGCTTGTTTACTTTCAATTTTTGAAACTATTGCCAATTCCCTTGAGGTTGTTGCCATTGGGGTGGAGAGTTTTGATGATTAGGCAAGGTATTTTGAGGGTTATTCCAAGGTTGTGGTGGATATCCTCCATAGTTGGATGGATATGGGGGCTTCCATTGGTTACCAGATGAATAAGAATTGAAATATGGCCTAGCAAAACAAAGTGGATCTAGTGGCATACCTTGTCTTGGAGCCCAAGGCCTCCTTTGTGCAACATAGTAGACTTGATCTTCTTCAATCTGAATTGGCTTGAACTCGGGTGGAATCTACTTGCTTTCAATATTAGCTACCATCTTGCATCTGCAGTCCTTCTTTTGTCTACAATGGGGGCAATACTTTGTCAATGTTGCCTCTACCTCCTCTTGTTTCTTCTTGGCCTAAAGTGCATCCATTTGGGTAGCTAGATTGTTTATAATGTCTTGCTTGAAGTATGTCAGCAAATGAGTAATATTCATTCTTCAACTCCACTAATAGATGGTCCTTACCCATGGAAGATTGGTAAGCTCTCCCTTTCTTTGAAGCTTCCCTAGAGTAATTCTGACATATCTTCTTGATATCCTCCCAAGGAACTTGGGAGATATCTCCTCCTCCCATCAGTTCCAAGGCATCAGTGTAGTTGTCATTGATTCCTCTTGGGAAAAGCATCTTTTGTGAGTATTCATTAAATGTACATGGCATGGAGATTTTTGTAGGGAAAAAAAAAACCTTGGAATGTAATCCTCGAGGCTCTTATCTTCTTTTTGTTGCATCCTAAAAATATCACCTCCTCTCATGTTAGTTCCCCCGCAATACTCCTTGTATTTCTCAAGGATTTTTTTTCTTCATGTCATCCCATGTCTCCATAGTATTTCTGCCTAGGCTCATGAACCATCTTAATGCAACTTCTTTCAGAGTGGTAGGAAATAGCTTAAGCCTATGGACATCGGTGGTATAGTCATAACTCCTATAGAGTATATCAAACTCAAACAAGAAAGTATCAAGATCTTCTATGACAAGTCCATAAAACTTGAGGACTAAAGCGGGGATATTTTTGAGGTTTTCTACTTCATTCTGATGAGCAATGGGAAAGGAAAAGCTAGTTGGTTAGGTCTATTTCTATTTGCATCACCCATGGTTGCTTGATGTAGTTCCAAAGAAAAAGGATTATCAAGATAATTTTGGTCTTCAAAGGAAACTTCAGAGCTAGTTAGATTAGGAATTACATCAACAAAGGGGTGTGGATATTCTTCTTCTTCTCTTGCCAGGTTATGATAGTCAACTAGCTAGAATGGATCAGGATTGTTAGGAAGCAATCTCCCATAAGCATCTCTTCTCCCTCTATGCATGTGGTATCAACTCACTATCAGCCAACTCACACAAAGAATTGGTAAAGAATAAGGGGGGTCATTATTTCCTAAATGAGGGGTATACTAAGAACAACTTTCAGAAATACTACAAAAAGAGAAACTACCAATGACTCCAAAGAACTCCCTAGTTTGACACCATCCCTGACAATGACACTAAAAATGTTGGCCTCCTACAATAATTTAACAACTAAGCCCTTACAGTTGTGATTTAGAGATTGGACATCTAAATTGAATAATCATTCAATCATCATGAAGGTGCATTTAACTTGTCAACCCAGGGACGTGAACTTGAAATGGGTCAACACAGTATGTGCACAAAGGATCCCAAGTAGCCATATTAATTCTACAACTAAGAAAAACATAATGTTGAAGGTAAATTGCTTAGAAGGAAATAACATAATTACTGAACATCAACCAACAACTATGCCAAGCTAGAATGTATGACAGAAATGAAAATTTGAGCAAACAAACAGGAAACTACTATGTCTGTTTTGGCTGCAAGAACAGTCACAAAATGGAATTCTAGTTGCTACAAGAAAAGTCAATGCTAGATTCTTAACTAATTATTGAATAGAAAGTAATAACTAAACTAAACTAAACTAAACTAAACTAAGGACGGAATGATCACCAAGTGGGACCCCTTGGATGAGTATCCTCTAAAACGAATGTAAACTCAAATGTACAGACTTATAACTTCATCTTATTCATTGGAAAACATGAGTATAATAAAGCAGTGTAAACTATATTGCTGAAAACTAAGAATGCAAGTACATCATCAGATCGCACAACCTCCTGGGAAGGAGCATCTGACTCTTATTTATAGGAAAAGAAGTGACTAACAAAGTAAGGCAGTCAACTCCATGAACTGGGAGGACGCCACTTTTGGGAAAGCAGAGAAAGTGGAGGGGCGATTACACGTGCATGGAATCTAGTCAGATGTGTCTGCCTCAATGCAAATTTAGCATAGCAGTAACTCCTATATTCACTTAACATTAATAAAGATCATTTACAAGTCAGTTACAATTTTATTTGCATGAGGAATCTCCTATCATCGACCTCTTTGAATGATTCCCTTCGTTGACCTTTGCATGACCACTTTGTTAGCCATTATCGTGAATGACCAGCTAGTAGAATCTTCTCAATCTAGTGGCCTCAAATCATATTTGCATGGAATTATTAGTATGCATAATAATTGTATATCTATAACTATCTTAAAGAACATTCATTAATCCACATGTAGAATTAACACAGATAGCCCATGGGTATGTGCAGGATCATGATGGGCCAAAAAGTGGCAATATGATGGGTATGTGGCTGACGACTTTTTTTTACCCAAAATTCATGAAAGGAAAAGTGTTTTTAAAGGAGATTCTCAACTTTCTACCAATATAAATTATGCTTTACTTTGAATTTAATAAGTATTATTCATTTTCTATTCAAATTATGACTAAAGTCTGATTGATAGACTAATTGAAAACATCTATAGCTTTCAAACGGTGTCACATTTTTGAATCCAAAACATCCGTCATATTCTATGCTTTGCATACTATAGTATTAAAAAAAAAATTGAATTTCATGAATTTTTGACCAAGTTAAGGTGGTCGACATATGAGTTTTTTATATTTTTAAAATTTGTAATAAAAAATTCATAATTAATTATTTACTTGGAAAAAAATTACAAAAAAATATGCATCACATCGGGACATGAGCCCTCTACTTATATCTAAAATATTATAAAAAAATATTATCATTTTATTATGGTTAGGGTGGTCAAATAGACACCTACTTCTTATTTTTTCCCTGAAATTTAAGTACTACCACATTGAAATTTCAAATTTTCACCAAATAGAATTTATTTTTTTAAACAAACCTAGTAGTTTAGAAACTCCATTCAATTTGCTACAAATTCTATTCTTACATATTTTTGAAATAATATAGATAACTTATTCAATTTTTTACATCAAGTTTCCTAACTTTGATTTTTCTGATTTTTTTGCCACTTAAGGGCATTTTTTTCCATGATGATCCTACGCATACCCCCATATAACATGTCAATGTCATTAAATATTTGTAGAGATAAAATTAGGCCCAATGTCTATGGTTTTGAGGAAATACCAATATTCAAACATCAAGTTTCATGACAATTTCGATGTAAATAGATCATAAATTCTACCAAAATTAAATGATAAACTAGACTCATCACTAAGAACATAGCTAAAGGATTGCAATATTACTAAGAAGGATTTATAGTTGATTCTCAATGTATTATCCAAGCTTGGTCTTGATTATTCCATGTTTTTTTTTGGCTTTCACACCAATAGGATTTCTATGGAAACTACATATTTTGTGCCTACATTTGATGCATTTTTAGATCTTCTAATCTAGGAGGAAGCAAAGCTGATTCAAATGGGTCTCATCAAGATTTCCAATTCACAAGCATTCGTGGCTAGTGAGCCTAAGGTAGAGAAAGAATCAGGGCATCCTAATCAGAAACAAAAGAAGAAAAAGAACAAGCCACAAAAATAATTTGAATCATCTTCCTCAAAATGGGAATCCTCTAAAAAGGAGAAGCCCACATGTGCATATTGCAAGAAATATAGGCATGATGAACATCAATGTTACTTAAAACAAATTGATGAGTTGAAGTATCTTTTTAATAAAGAATAAAATCAATTTTCCTTCTACTATATCAAAGGATTCAACATATTTTTCTAAACCAAATTTAGATAAACAAAAGGGGAAAGCACTTGTTTCCATTGCAAATTCTGAGTCAAGGAGATGAATCCTTGATTCTAGAGATTCACATCACATGGCTTCATTATAGAGTATGTTCTCTTCATTTGAAACTTGTTCATCACCAAATATCATGATGGCTAACAACACATATATGTGTGTTTGTGGGAAAGGATCTATTGATAGACAAAGAATCATTCAATGATGTCCTTTGTGTTCCTTCATTGTCAAAAAATATCCTTTCTATTTATTAGATCACACATGGTGGGGAAGGAAAGAGTGTTGAGTTTACACAATATTATGTGATTATTTGGGATTTACAAAGTAGAGATATTGTTGCAGTTGGGGAGGAAAATCGTCAATCTTGACTATACACCTTCTCACATCTTTCCTCTGATGTTCCTTCGATTGATGTACACACTCAGGCATCTAGTGTAAACATTATTGAGGAGATTTAGTATGGTCAAGTGAATCTTGGTATTATTTCAACTGAGGTTCAAGAGACATGTGTTGATACTTCATCTCCTACATCACCTATTGTTTCTGATGATATTTTTATTACTACATCCATGGCTTCTATTGATTTAGTTCAACAAGATATTCATTGTCTTCCAAACATAGCTACTTAGGATGAGTACTTGACAGACATTACAATTTTTTTTTGTGAGTCCTATCTTGCATACTTGGAGGACACAATTGATTGCATACATCTTCTCTTTGATGAATTTGTTTTGTCTTCTTCAGATGTTGAGGGGAAACCTTTTGACCATCTTGTTCTTCACCCACACAATCATTCCTCATAGTTTTACATGACTATGGCTACTATTGAGAAACATTTGGAGGAGGCACCATTGTCTTCAAAGAAGATATCTTTTTCTTCAAATTTTGTTCTACATCCATCTCCACTAGGTTATGGATTGTCATCTTTTGCAGCGTTGCCTAGAACACCTGATTTGATAGTGATAACTTTCAACATCGACATGGGGACACCTAAGTAGATTTCAGAAACATCATACATTTTCATCATTCTTCCTTCATATTCCTTTCAGGAATGGGAAGATATCCTACATACATCCTTGGCTTTCTTTCTTCCTAAGGGGAAGGATATTGTTCTGTGATCTTGGATCATCTTCAGCTTCTTGTGTTGAGCAATCACCAACAATGCAGGAGATTCTACATTGGGGGACCGTATCGTCTATCTTCTTCTTCTCTCTTGGGGGAAAGTTTTGTCCTATGGGTTTTCTCTTTCTCATATTTTGAGAGGTTTCATCATTGTACATGGGTGCCTAGCATGGCCTTGTAGCCGAGACCTATCTTTGCATTGTTTCATTCTTTCACCCACCTAAGCTATGCTTAAGGTGAGGTGTTGGTGTAGGCTTTTTAATATTTATTTTTCCTACACATTATTAAGCATACTTAGGTTATATAAGACATGGTTTATTTGAGGAAACGTGGTGTAATCCATCGATTACATGTGTCACACTCACCCACACTTGGGTGGTTGAGTCTCACACCCTCTTTTGGCCTTTTATGCCACCTCACAAAACCACTCTATTGTCTCTTTCTGAGTAGGTTATGCCACCTATTTGGCATTTTCCAAGTAGGAATAACTCCCACCTAATTTGGTTATTTGGGAGTTATTACCTCTCTTGGAATTATTTTCCCACATTATGCTATATATTTAGCACTCACCTCTCCCTCCTATCTAGTTCAAATGAGTTCATATAAGCTCAATCAGTTCAAGGGAGTGTTGATGCATATTGTATCATTTTGAGTGTGATAATATCATCATTTTGTTATTGCACCATATTCCAACATTTCATCATCTTGCTACTCTCATGTAGAAGGTTAATCTTGGTTTTGCAGGTGATCATGGATGCTCGAGTTCATGAGCAACTCTTACACAAATGACTTGAACATGATGATGGATCTTGAATTATTGCAACAAATGATGAAGAAATCTTCCCTCGAATGCCTTAGAAATTATCTTGAATGCTCTTGTGAATTCTTGTAAACTCTTGCAATCATAAAATTGCTATTAGGAATGTTGTCTTGAAGGTCTTAGGTGAAAATAAGTGAAATAACCTTGTATTTATACTTGTTTATGCCAAATTTCCCAAAATTACAACACTACAAGCCGACATTAGATCTAGGAGAATAAAATCTCACCAAGAATTTAAATTTAATTTAATTTTAAGCCACATGAGACTCATATGCCAGAAGTGGTGTATGAGTCCCATTAGGCTAGGCTACGGGACACATTTTTTAAGAAATGCTTAAATATTGATGAGAAATTAGGATTGGGGCCACGAAACTTAGGTGGGACTCATACGCCCAAGGTGGCGCATGAGTCCCAAATCACTACATTTGGGCCATACAATCCAAAAACACATGAATTATGATTGATTATTGGTAAATGTTGTGATCAATCTCAGAAAGATGCATTAATAAAGGCTTGTGGATGCAAAATAAGGCCAAATAAGGCATATAAAGAAGCTCAATTTATTAATAAAACCCTAGATTAGTGTGAAAGTGTAAAGGTACACTTTACAACACCTTAAATAAGGCACAATTAAGTTCATTTAGTTTACAAGGGCCCAAAACCTAATGTGAATGTGTAAAACACATCACAACACTAGATCAAGGTGACATTAAGTTCATTTTAATATTAATCATTCCCAAAGGAAAAGGTATACTTTTTTTGTTTCCATAGTGGATATTAATGCTTTATCAGATAAAAAGTTGATATGGCCATTTTGTTAAGAAATCATGTTATACTTTTGGGTATATGGGCCAAAATTGATATTAGCTTTGTTATTGAATAGTTTGAATAGGTTGGATTAGGGTTGAAATTGGTTGATGAGAGCCATGGTACATCAAGATATGCTTTTGTACATATTTTATAATTTTTTATATATATAGGCACATTGCCTTTTAATTATATATATATGGCTCTAGGAAAATTCACCGTTAGCAATTCACCGTCAACAATTCACCATCAGGGAAAATTAACTGCCAAAATTTCATGCAATTAATTTTTCGTGTAGTGAATTGTCATGACGATGAATTTTTCTGCGGTGAATTGTTGGGGGTGAATTTTCCATCAAATAATTGTTGGCGGTGAATTTTCCATATACCATATGTGTGTGTGTGTGTGTGTATCTAATTTGATAATAGTACCCTAAGAATATCATTTCTAATGAAATAAAACTATTTTGGTTTTATTTCACATTAAATTTAGGTGTATTTGGATTTTAAATTAGTTTAGCCTTGGCTTAGATACTCTTAATCACCTAGAACCTAAGTACCATGTTAGAGTCGAAGGAAACCCATAGTAAGTCAAGCATACATGATAGAAAGTAAATAAACCATATATGTTATGTTACAACATTTATATTTGTATATTATTAGGTAGTATCCTAAGTCTTCTAATAAAAAAATGCTTTGCCTCAATAATTAAATATTTTTTATGTAATAAAGATGGTATTTTATAACTGTGTTGAAATACATTTAATAATTAATTAAGAGGATGAAGGGGTTTAGTTTTAAAATTGATGATATTTTTACTATTATTAAATTAGTTGCTTCAAATTAATGATTTTCTTGTTGTTTGACTTGGATGTTTAGGATAAAAGATTAAAAAGAAGGAGATTGATTTTGGATGAAGTGATAGCTAAGAAATGAGGATTCATGATAAGTCCAAGTGGTGTGAAGAGTGAAAAGGGAAATTTGGATAAGGAGATGATGATGGTAATGAAGGGGATAGGCTTATGGTTAGACTGCACAATTACAAAATATGAGTTTTGACTAAGGATATCTATTGGGTACTTGTTGGAAGCCTCAATTTTTAGGATAAAATGCAAGTGCAATTTGAAAAAGCATAGGCAGAACTTTACATAGCATAGGCACACAATTTCATACAAAAGAACAGTTTGACAAAGCAAAAGTGTAGTTTCAAGAAAAAGCCTAGTCTGACAAAGCAAAATCATAGTTTCAAATGTAGGGTAGATTTAGAGACTGTAGGTGCAACTAGGTATGACATGTTAGTATATATATTACATTTTATTCTTGCACTTAGGCTTTAAGCCTACTTAGGTGTCCCTTTGAGTCTTTCTCAATGAGGTGTTAATGTTGATAAGTGTATTGAGAGTTGTGGATGTACTTTCAACACCACTTCCTATGTTTCTAGTAGGCAACTCGACACCACTCCATGAATGAGGAGTCATATCCTTATTTCATGGAGGTTGTGTGCCTCCTTCTTTCCTCTTTATGTATTGATGGTTTATGAATCCAAAGATAATAATATCACACTCATTCTATAAAGTGCTCATCTATGCCTCATTTGGGTTAGTTACAAGCACTCCTATAAAGTGTCAAATTGAGGGGGAGAAACAAATAATAAAGGAGGTGTTGTGTGTGCTACATTTTCACACTTCCTCAATAAGTGCTTTTATATGTTGAGTTTTCCCTTCACTTTTGCATGTATTTATAAGTTCTTCATTTTCATATTTCTACAAATCTAGTATCTAAGTCTAGCACGATGGATTTTGATTTTACTATGCTACCCCTAACACCTTTCAATTATCATGATTGGAAGATGAAATTAATTCTTGTGCTTAAGAACTAAGGTTTATATAGGGTAATTATGGGAATAGAGAAAGAACCTACAACAACTAAAGACAAAGAAATATTTTTCAATAATTGTGATCAAGTGTTTGGATTTCTATGTTTAAATTTATCCCCTAAATTATTGTTCCATGTTGAGAACTTGAAAACACCCAATGAAGTTTGTGAAGCTTTACACAAATTGTTTAGGAAATTTGATGAAATTAGAAGCTACAAGCTGGAAAATCAACTCTTAGGTTTTAATCCTAGGAGTTTTAGAACTTTACAAGGCTTCTTCACTAAATTTGAATCTTCAAATTTGTAGTTAAAAGATTGTGGAATTGATAAGGAATAGGATCAATTAATCATTTTTTTACTTTCTGAGCTAGGTCTAGAATTTTTTTTGTTTGTATCAACTTTCTACTCTATTAAACAAGCTCTTGGATCCTTGTGGTCAATTCCCACACTTGATAACTTTATTACTGACCTCACAAGGGAGCAAGAAATGTTAATTTAATTGGGAACTTTGAAGTCTACTAAGACTCAAGCCCTATTTGTAGGGAATGAAACACAACAAACTAAACAAAAGGAGAGAATAACACTAATAAGGATAAGGAAGTTAAGAAAGGAGGAAAGTTTGAAAACTCCAAAAACTCTCTTGAAGTAAGTCAACTACTAAGAGAGTTAAATGTGTCTTTTACAAAAATCTTGGAAACGATGAACAAGAATGCATGCGGAAAAAAATTGAGTCTCTACAAAAAATTCTCAAAAAGAATAATATAGGGCTACCTTATTCTATCAAGGCATCTTTATCAACTCAGAAAAATACTAAGGAAAAGGATAAATAAAAGGGAAAAGCCTTAGTTATTACAACATCTTCATCTCCATCATAGATTATAAACTTCAATGATTTACACCATATGGGTTCTTCACATGTTGTTTCTTCATCCTTTGAGCATCTAGTATCTCCACAATCACCTTAGGTGATGATACTCAAGCATTGGTAAAACGGAGGGGGTATGTTGAAATTGAAGGAGGAACATTTTCAAATGTTTTAAGTGTACCTTCACTATAAACTAACATGCTTTTAGTGTATGAAATAACTCATTTAGGGAAGGTAATTAGAGTACACTTCTCTCCAAATTTAGTTGAGATAAGATAATTGCAAAGAAACAATTTGGTATCAATAGGGGAGGAAAATCACCAATCTAGATTATATAACTTCTCCAAATTTTCCATAGATATTTCTCCAAAATCCCTACTAACTCATTTAGATGAAGTTAGCAATTATGGCATGAGTAGTTTTTCCATCTTAACTATCACTATCTTGAGAAACTATGTCAACATAATATGGTCAAGGTATTACCTAAGGATAAATTTTCTAAAGGGCTTTATGAAGGTTGTGCAATTGGAAAACATCTAGAAAGAAAATTATGATGAAGGAAAATCATGGAGGGAAACACAAGTTTTAGAACTTGTTCACAGTGATGTTTCATGGGATTTTCCCCATCCATATTTTACAAAGGCTAGGTATTTTCTCACCTTTATTGATGATTTCTCACGTTTTACATGGGTCTACTTCATTAGGAAAAAAACATAAGTGTTTGAATCTTTTCAAGATTTCAAAGCTCTTTCCAAAAACTAATTAGGGAAAGTCATTAAGGTTCTTTGAACAGATAATGGGTATTTGTATGTCAACAACCATTTTGAGTAATTTTTAATATTAGAGGGGATAGATATATAGCATACAATTCCCTATATTGTTAGGATAAGGTGGCATTAACCTTGAAATCCTATATCATTTATATGTCTCCACATTCCTTGGAATGTGTTCTAGGGGACATGAGAGAAAAATATTAAATTTTGGCATGTTGTAATTATATTTTAAAGAGAGGATTTATTTTCATTGGAGATTACATATTAAATAAGATAAGGCATCTTTCATAGGCATCCAAAATGGAATATGAAAGCTTTTGGAGTGGTAATCAAAGATTGGAGAAGAAAAAGTGTATGTTGGTGTTCCATTGGGAAGTGGAAAGGTCACTCGATCATCCAGAAAGAAAAGAGTTGGATAGGCTATGGGTTAGGTGCACATGTGAGAGTCTTGAATATCCAATTAATATTTTATTATCTTTTGGTTTTTCATGAAGCGGGGAGTGGGTTTTTGCAGGTGATTTTTTGCCTCTTGTTTTGGTTTACCATTCGTGGTTTTACCTCCCACAGTTTCTATAAATTGGAGCCATCGAATGGTAGTTTCATATTGAGTTCTTATAGGTAATAGGGTGCTTCTAGGTTGATTAGAGATCAGTAGCGAAGTGGATTATTGTGTACTCTCATTGGAATATTAATAATATACTTATCCTCTTTTCTCGAGTGGATTTTTTTCCCGAAAGGGTTTCTCCACGTAAATATGGTGTCACATTTTGTTAGTTGATTTCTATATTGTGATGTATGTTGCAATCACATGTTTATTTTTTATTTGGTATTGACGTTAATGAGCCGTGGAGGGGAGCCAGTGGGGTCAAGCATCTAACCATCTGCTAGAGATAAGTGTAGCTGGACTTGTCCAAGTGGGAATCCAACAAATATTGTCTTACACATCCATAGGGCTTGTAATTGTTCTTTGTTTGAAAACACAGTGTTGTATTTGAGAACATTTTGCAAACAAACATTCAACATGATTCTCAAAATTTCAAACCCTCTTGAAGACAAATATCATTGAATCAATCCATATGCTATTGCTTTCCCTTGGGATTCACTTCTTTAGAGGTTCCTAAACATTGGATTATACCTCAATTTGTCTTCTTGAGTAAACAATAGGAAAACCCTTGCCTTAAGTTCATTGAATTTCCACATAAAATATCTTGTGGGGTTTAAAGAAATTAAGACATTGGACATCTTACTTTGAAACTTTAATCAAGAGTGTGTTTGTGGTAAAAATAATACACTAAACAAAGATAACAAATTGGACCCCACACATGTGCTTGATATCTTTTGGTCATATTGGTCTTTTGATTGCTCTTAGAGAAAAGTGTGTTCTTCAATACCTTGGCCTAGTAAACAAAGTCTATCTAAGTCTCTTAGGATCAAATCAAACACCTCATCCATCTCAAAAATTTATCAAAATCCATCCCACCAAACAACTTTAGAACTTTGGAAACATTATTCTAGACTTAGGTACATCATCAAAATCAAAATCACCTCATTTAGTTAGGTGTGTGGGAATGCATCCTTTCTCATACATTTAATTAAATCAACCATCCTTTGAACAAGTTCATCCTAAGATCGCATCCAACATCTTAGGGTTTACAAGTTCACCATCCAAATCAACCAATCAAAATCAAACCCTAAGTCTAGCATTGATCCAAAGTTCCTAAACGTTCATCACTGATATCATTTACATATTTCATCCTCCATCTCGTCATTGGTCCTAAGAATCTTAGAGGTCACTTTTGCAACAAGTTCAAAACACAAGAAGAACATGGAATATAAACTTGATCCATACATCTTGGGTAATCCAAATTAGTTGAATCTTCAAAGACTTGCAATGCCTATCAATTATCAAAGTCCATGCATAGGATCATTGCCTTCGACAAATTTCAATGGTACAACAAGTGTGAGTATGCCCAAGTCAAAGTTTGGAACACATTTCCCAATGACATATCTAAGTCCAAACCTAAAAATCCACCAATCGAATAATCAATGCATGAGCCTTGAAACAAACAATGTCATTCCACCAAATCCCTACAAACCAAATGTGGATGTACCAAGTGCAATTTTTCGAAACATGAATCCTAACTCAAAAAACTTTGGAAAAATGATTCCCAATACCAACAATGTTCATCCTATCATGACAAATCTGAACATCATCCCAAATCAGAACATTATCCAAAGTCAATTTTCCCATAATCCCATTCAAAAACCGCAAGTAGGCATCCCAAATCCGCTTAAACAAAATCCAAATCAACTATCTCAAGTGAGTCAAGATCAAAATCAAGAAAAAATTTGGCGAGATCAAATTGCGGAACTTTCCAAAATAGTTGAGGCATTGCATCAAGGGAAATCTCCACCACTATTGCCAACATCATTCATTGGTTTAGGGCTTCCCCCTTTACCTAGCACCAATCAATCTACCCAAATCAATCCACCTAACGTCAATCAAACCATCATGTCAAATCCTTCGAATATACCATCGACATCACACCAATGGATGGTATCTAATCAAACAACAACATTGATCCCAAATCGAAATATGGTCTCTCAAGGACCTATCACCTCGGTCATTCCAACCATCTCTATCACTTCGATCACTCCAACCACCACTATCACGCCCATCACATCTCAACCCCTCACTACCATGATCGCTCCGAGCGTATCTCATACACTTGTCACTACATCCAACATGCTTTCGAATCCACCACCACCCCCACCACCACCAATTTCCACCACATCAATCCAATACAACGTGACATTACAGGCTACTTTTCAAAAGGGATTCCAACAATATCTAGCCATGCAACAAGCAACACAAGCTCAACAAGTGCAACAATCCTCTCAAGTTGCCCAAACCTCTCAAGCTACCCAACAAACACAAGCAAAAACACGAAAAATGATTGGGGATAACAATGGGCATTCAACCATTGGTGATGGCATTGACAATCTCCCCACCACAATTGATGAAAGCATTGTTCAAGATCTATCCATCAAAGAACACATTGGAGATTTTTTTATCTCATTTGAAGATCAAATCGACATATGTCAAGAGTCACTTTTGAATCACGATCAAAATCCACCAACAAAAATTGACAATGAGCCAATTCAAGAAATATCAACATCACTTGACTCTATGGTCGAAGAAATTCATAATCTCTCCACCGCAATTGTCAAAAACAATGATCAAAACCTCTCCATCGAGGAGCACGTTGAGGATGTATCTACACAATCCGATGATCAACTCACCATACATCAAGAGCCACTTTTTAGTGATCTCTTTCAAGGAGTGTTAGGACTATTTGATCCAATTGACATAATGCATGATCCATTGACCAATGATCATATTGAAAATGTCTCTACATCGCCTTATGAGTTAGAGGACATATCTCAAGAAGTTATTCCAAAGCAAGATCAAAATATTTCACTAAGGTCTAGCAATGGTCATTTTCAAAACATGTTGATCCCCTTTGACCTCATGGTTACAGATGCTGAAGGAACCTTGAACTTGACCATGCCTAATGTCAACATCCAAAAGTCCTTTGTAAGAAATCCATCCTTTGAAGATGCCCCATGTCAAGAACTTGATCTAAATCATGTCGAAAGCAACTCCAAAATTAATCAAGATCAAGAATTTGTATCCTCAAGATACTACAATAATCTAATGAACACTCTCTTATCCATGCAAGATGATCATATCCATGTAGCACATACTCCTCCATCTACCCATGAGATGCTTTCTACAGATGGGCACGCAGATGATCTTCATCTAGAACAAGATTTTGTTACACAAAAAGAGAAGATTCTTAACTCCTACAATCAAACAGAGTTGTCAACATCAGGATCAAATATGTCTCAAACTCAGATTGAGGACATCATGAATAAAGATATCCATCATTATCCGTTGAAGGAAACAAGTCAGATAGAACATCCAGAGTTAGCAAAGTGGCAAATTGAAACAATGTCATCTATAGTGGTCATTTGTCAGAGCATGTTTACTAAAAAAGATATCTCAAAACAAGCAGAATCAATGAATAAAGGTGATACTATCACCATACTAGGGGCAACTTCATCTCAAGCAAACGTCAACATAGGGAGCACAAAGAATCCTTATGGTGAAACCATTGCCAATACTACAACCAGCCACACCATGAATCTTCATCCACCTATCATCCCATCCATGAATTGGGACCAACACCAAAGGAAAGTATTAAAACAAAGTATAAAGAACATTATCAAAGCAAAAGAAGCCAAGCGTGAAGGACAAATCAAATACATATGGATACCAAAGCATACAAAGAAAGATCATCCCTATCAAACTCCATCAGTCAAAGAAACTATGGGGAAAAATAAAAAATGGAAAAGTATCCATCAAAGATGTCCACAAGAGAAAAATCAGACTTTTCAAGCCACGTACAAAGTGTATGAAGCAGTTGGTCCTAATTCCACCCACACTTTCATATCCACCCATCATTGCTCATCTTCCCAAGTTTGGAGAGTCAAAGATTCCAAGCTGTCAACCAATCCATCTCTTATCCCTAAACACACTCCATCCACACCTCCATGCATAATATCTAATTCTTACATTGACCGTGTATTGGAAACAACCCTTCATCATAAGGCAATCTATTGCGATGTGCGCACAAAGACAAAGTCAACTCTGGTATCAATGAAGCATATCAAGAATCCCAAAAGTTCCATTCAAGTGCACGTATCTTAGCAAAGCAACTTCTTCAGGCAGGATACCAATGGCACATTATGATAGGGGCATCTACATCAGCAACACCTTGTGGTTCAGCATGAGCTTTAAATGTTTCATAGAAAAATACAAAAAAATAAAAAAATATGGAAATCCAAAAAAAAATCAGAAAAAGGATTGAAAACAGTAAAGAGAAAAATCGTCCTCTAGTGAAAACCGCATGGGCGGCACTTTGGGCAAGACCATGATGAGAACCTGGCAAACAAGCGTCATGTGTAGAATTGAGCATCTATGTGTGCCACTTCAAGTGAAAACATCTCATCCCATCCGTAATAAACTGAGCATTCCATCCATCTCATCCATAATAAATCCATCCATCCACACACCATTTATCCAATCCATTTTCATCCATCTATGTCCATCATGCAAGTTATCTTGATCTTGATAAAAATTTTGGGGCACACCTTACACTTGCTTACGATAAACATCTTAACATGGGTCATTTTCATGGATCCTATCCTATCCAACATTATCTGAGCCATGAAGCATTGTCCAAATGAGCATTCTTTATCTGAACACCTTATCTTATCGCAAGATAATCCTTGGCATCCTTTGCATATACTTTCATCCGTACACCTATCTAAGCATCCATCCGTAACATTCCATACATTGCTAGACATTGGGGGCAGATATTGGCATCTTTCTTCAGGAATAAATCTTGGTCTATGTCCTCCGACTTATGTGGTGATCCGAACATTGGAAAATGTGAAACCAAATTGGTCAAAGCATTTGTAATCTAGAATCC
Organism: Sequoia sempervirens; assembly: GCA_007258455.2. NCBI lineage: Eukaryota > Viridiplantae > Streptophyta > Pinopsida > Cupressales > Cupressaceae > Sequoia > Sequoia sempervirens. Next base: position 29,175 of record VDFB02142091.1, read on the forward strand.
AAATCACTAGCCCATGACACATTTTGATGAGAAGACATTCCTTATCAATCTTCATCTTTCATCAAACATCAGTCGATATCAGTCACATCTAAGCTGCACGTCAAACATCACATCAAATCATCCAAACATCTTTTGTTCGAAATCAAGCTTCATCAATCATGATCAATCAAATCCAATCAAGACATCATCAATCCATCATCATCTTGGGGATATCTTTCCTAATCCTTGTGTTACTTAACACTATCCTTGCATTGTTGTGCATCCTCAACAATGTTATCATCATCAATCCTGATCAACCAATCCTTGCATTTTTGTGCATCCTCAAAAATGTTATCATCATCAATCCTAATCAATCAAATCCTTGCATTGTTGTGTATCCTCAACAATGTTATCATCATCATCAATCAATTGATCTGATCAATCAACCTTAGCTTGATTTTCAACAAAATCCCAAATAGAGCACTGATATCATCACATACATCCATATCGAAATCGTCAAAATCATGCGAAAATCCAAAAACATCCAAAATATTGAAAAATCCAAAAACACTCAAAAAGTCAAAAAACATCAAAAACATTAAATCCGAACTGCGTCATCTCTGAGCTTAAACGTAGGCAAGGCTAATCTTTGATCAGCCCCTGAGACATCAAAATACAAAAACATTTGAAAAACATCAAAATCTAAAAACATTCAAAAAACACAAAATCCCAAAAACATTGGAAAACTGAAAAATCAAAACATTTGTAAAAATTCGAAAAACACCAAAAACAGCCTCAAAACATCTCAAAACGTCAAAAACATCCAAATATTTGAAAAAATCCATCCGCCTCATTTCGATTTCACTCAAAATAATCAATCATCCATGATAAATTGATCATCAGCTTCATCCTTTGGCAACACAAATAGAAACAATCATAGCAGTCAGCAAAATCAAGCTTCAATCGTGAAATCAAAAGCAAACAACAAACCTCTAAAATAAAATCAAACTCTTGATCAGTCGCAAACATGTCAGTCGACTTTATATCAACAGCCTATCAATCAACTTATCAACCATCATCATCCTATACAATGCATGCCCTAGGATATATTGTTCCGACAATGGGCATCATTTTGGATATCACTTGGATTCCTATCCTATCAAAACACATCCCTTTGGCTGAAGGTATGAAGAACATTGACTTGTTTGTGTACTTGATCTTTTCTTTTGATTTATCTTATTGCGCTCATTCCAAGGACCTCTCAATGATATCCAAACAGAGGATTTAGAGAGATAGGAATGGGGCAACGATCATCATTCTTTTGGCTATTGTGCTTGTCTGCTGTGCTTGTTGGACGTTATTGTAAAATAACTTGGTGAATACTTGCTTTGTTAGGTACGCCCTAGCAAGGTTTTCGTATGTCAAGTGTGAACAAGAATACTCCTATCTGCTTGTTGAGTCAAAGTCCATCACACTAAGTACAACGCCATCCTAGTCCTTCATACCTTGATGCATCGTACTTAGGCGTGTTATCAAACATAAAGTAAGTGACCCTTTGAAAATCCCAATCCTTGATAAGCAAATCATCATCATTTATCATCATCATCATTATCTATCATCATCATCATCTCTAATAAAGTCTTGACCAATCATGGACTTGTTGGATCCTCTTGTCATATCTGATTTCCACGCTAACATCATGCATCCGTCATGCATCTATCATGCATCCATCCTGCATCTACAAACCGTCAGCATACCACATATCATTCATATCATACATCATAGGAAACATCGATCATTTCACATGCATTGCATAAATATAGATCTGTTAGTCTAATAATTTCATAAATCATCCATTGCATAATCACAAGATATCACATCATTCACATCAATCTCATCCATCTCATATCATATCATCATTTAAGTTGTTTAGATAATATAGATTTGTTATTCTAAGCATCTTGAAATCATCTCATTTGCATCATCGTCCATAACCACCCATTTTGAACCTCTTTATCGTGAGATCGACCCTCAAATCAAATCTTTTCGCTCGATCTCTTGAGGGGGCAATGTACCAGTGTACTTCTTTCCACTGGGGCATCCGAAAAATCAGAAAAATTTTAAATTTTGATCGCGACAAGTTATTCTTTGAACCAACGCAACAAGTACATTGCTTCAAAGAGGGGAAAAATGTAGACACGTCAAATTTGCATTATGCATATTCATCCGCTCAATAAATAAATCAAATGCATCACATCCATTCACCTAGTAAATCGGGTTCTTATCATTTATATTTATCAAAAGCTCACATCATAGTTTAATTAAATAAATCAAACTTTATTTAATTAAAATCTCAAAAATGCATCTTCCATCCTTTTCTGATTTAAATAAATCAAAGTCCTAAAAGTCAACTCACCTAATCAGCATTAAACTAACATAATCATCATCTAGCTAATTAATCCTGATCTAATGCTAATCTCACCCACTTGCATTCTCTAGATTTGGCCACTTGCACATGAAATTGCATTTAATTGATTTATCAAAATCTTTATTTTCAACTTGGTATAAAGGAAGAATATTCTCCAAGTTTGAATCCCCCCAAGTGGACATGTACACCTGAGCATTTATGAGGCCTTACATGTCTCTTACATGTCCCCTTCCAAAGGTCAAACTCAGCATTCATTGCAAATTTGAATTCAAATTTTCCCATGGGCACTCTTCCCAAATCTTGCACAACCATTGGCCTATCATCACTTGACAAGTGGCCTTATCTTATTGGCTTGATCTTTGTCCCACATTGGTCTCTTTTCAACACTTAGCATTTTGAAAATCTTTAAATAGAAGCTTTAACATTGAGCAAATCCTCCACAAATTTTATGCAAGGTTACTCTCTTAATTTGAGAGCTCATCTTGCTCATCATCTCCATTTGCATTTCATCATTTTAGCTATTGATCAAGGATTGGGAAAGGGTCACTAGCACATGTGACACCAATCCACTATGGAATAAAGTTTTGATCATGTTTGTGTATGCTTGCAATCAATTATTCTTATTCTATTTAGTTTTGCATATTCTAACATGGTTAAGTATTTCATAGGGATATTAAATTTAATGTGTTTGAAATGACTAAAGCATGATATTATTATGTTAAGATTTCTGACCATTTGTAGATTTGATGTCCACAAGTATCAAAGCTAATGGTTTTGTTGAGAAGGGGACACCTTTCTCTTGAGTGTTGGAAGTTTTTTGGCTATAGTGAGAGCTTTTGTTTTGTAGCATATTGCAGATTTGTGAAGAGGATTATTTTCATGGCTTCTACTTCTCACCTAGATATTGATAAATTCAATGGTACAAGCTACGAGATGTGGAAATTGAAGATGGAGGATCTCCTTGAAGAGAGAGATCAGTGATTGCTACTTTCACAAGAGAGTAAACCGGTTGTAATTTTTTATGAAGATTGGAAAAAGCTAGACAAGTATGCATGAGGAACCATATGGTTGTGTCTCACATATTTTTTCCTATTGAATGTCTCCATAGAAGAAACCACATAAAAGATGTGGAAGAGGATAGGTGATATTTAACAAACTAAAAGTTTTTCTAATAAGTTATATCTCAAAAGATAGTTATATTCATTAAAAATGAAATATGGTAATTCTATATTGTAGACCATTTAAATGCTTTTGATCTAATTATAAATCAACTTTGATCAGTAGATGTTAAATTATAATATGAAGATAAATTTATCTTGTTTCTCTGTTCTTTGCCCAAATCTTGGTAAAATCTAATTGTTTCCATAAGTAGTGGTAATGCAAAGCCAAAGATGGAAAACATGATTTCCATAATTCTATCAAAGGATATGAGGATAAATTCTATGAATTTTGGCTCCCAAGATTCCTTGCATTTGCAAGGAAGGTCCAAAGAGAAAGGACCTAAAGGGGATGAAAAGAGTGATAAGTCTAAAGGATATTCTAATACTCATGAAAAGAATAGAGTGAAGTGTTGGAATCATGGAAAAAGAGGTCATGTGAAGGAGTGTAAGAAAAAGAAAAAAAAAATTGATTCATCCACTCTAATGATGATTATGATGCTTTGTTTATTTCAGCTAACTCTATCAGTGATGATGCTTAGCTTATTGATTTAGGTTGCTTTTACCACATGACTCCTCACAAGGAATGGTTTACTTCATACAAAGCTATGATGGGGGAGATGCTTTCCTTGGTGATAACAACACTAAGAAGATTGTTGGTAAGGGAAAGGTAAAGTTGTGTTTTAGTGATGGGAGAATTAACTACCTTGATAATTTTTTACATATTCAAGGACTTGCAAGAAATTTACTTTTAGTATCCAATTTGAGTGATTTTAGAATGTATGTGACATTTAACAAGTCTAGTTACAAGTTCGTAAGAAGGTATTTGGTGATAGTTAAAGGATCTCGGATAGGGACTTTTTTAGGCTAAATTCCTCTACTTTATGTAACTCTTCCAATGTAACTAGCACTAAAACTACATGTATGCTGTGGCACTATAGATTGGGTCACATTGGTGAAAAAGGTCTTAAGACAATTCTTAATAAAAAGTTGGTTGATGGTATTTCTAATTATTCTGCTAGCAAAAATGATTTCTATGAGCATTGTGTTTTTGGTAAAAAGAATAGATCTTTATTTCATAATGGAAATAATTATAAGGCAAAGATATTATTAGAGATCATTCATTCAGATGCATGTGGAGGTCAGTGGATGTTGACTCTTTGGGTAAATCTTTGTATTATGTCTCTTTCATTGATGATGTCTCAAGATACACATGGATTTATTTTATGTGTTCTAAATCTGAAGTTTCACTAAGTTTAAGCAATTTAAGGCCTTAGTTGAGAAGCAATCAGGTTATAAGATAAAAGTGTTGAGATTTGACAATGGGGGTGAATATTGTTCTAGGGAATTTGATGAGTTCTATAAGCATGCAAGTATTGTTTGACAAAATACTACTCCTTATACTCCCCTACAAATTGGGGTAGCAAAAAGAATGATTCAAACCTTTATGGAAAGAGCTAAGAGAATATTGAGTGGTGCTAAGCTTGATAGATGCTTTTGGGAAGAAGTGGTTGGTACTACTTGTTATTTGATTAATAGATCTCCTTGTTCACCTCTTATTGATAAAACTCCTTATGAAGTGTGGATGGGTAGGAAGCATTATATTTCACACTTAAGGGTCTTTGATTGTAATGATTTTCTTCATGTGCCTCAAGAGAAGCAATCTAAACTAGATCCAAAAGCTTAGAAATGCATCTTTATTGGTTACAGTGAGAATGTTAAAGGTTATAAGCTTTGGAATCCTCTATCCTATAAAATGATATTTTCTAGAGATGTGAATTTTAGTGAATTTAGAGCTTACTCGGGATAAGAACAACCAAGGGAGAAAGATAAGGAAAAGATAGTACACTTCAAGACAAAGGTTGAGAAGTAGGAAGATGTACATGTGGAAGAACACTTGGAATCAAGGTTGATGACTTGGTCAAGTAGGTTGTTGGTTTGCACATTCCTAGTGATCTATAGGTTGACACTTATAGGACACTTGTCTACTCATTTGTGCCACATCATGGGGAACTAGTCAATCCACATGATAGGTGAACTGCCTCTTCCTTACCTATATATGCAAGGCTTCCTCATTTGTACATTTGGGTTGTCTAAATACATATTTAGATTGTTCATTGTGCTTTTTTTTATCTTTGTGATTTCCTAATTCTCATATCCTCTAGATACCACAAGGGTATGTGAGGCACAACTATGATCCCTAGTTTATCACAAGCATCAATTGGGAAATTTTGATGGGAAATATTGATACCAACCCTTCACCTCTTGTATTAGAATAATCCAAATGTCAAGGATTTTACAATTATGATACAAATAGATTGGGATACAACTTTCATTCTCCCCCCTTTATATACCTCACCGACCTAACGCATGGTTAAGGTCCTCCCTTGGGTGATGAAATCCCCAAGAAGACCTTCTAAAGGGAAGGACAATGCTAGGTATTTTTGATCCCCAAGATCACACTAAGTGTGAGGGCGCGTCGAGCATCCACACAAAAATAGAAAAGCCCAAGGTTTTATTCTAAACATAAAATGAAGAGATATAAAATTTCTAATCCCCAAGATCACTCTAATCACAAGGGGAGAGCATATATCTATACAACCCTCCAAATAAAGAAAAAAAATTCATTAACCCCTACTCTAATCTTAGTGCCTAAATTAGTGGAAAATAAATATTAGATTAATGAATCTACAAAATCACAAGTTAGTAGTCTTATATTTTTAGTTGTGGATAGGCTTAGACCAGAGCTCTACACCACTTGTTAATTCCAAAAGTTAGAAAAAAAAAAACCCTAAGATAAAACTAAAACTTGTAGACTAAAATATAGGAGCATTTCTATAAAATAGAAGTATAGAAAATACCTACAAAAGTGCAAAAGTTGAGAAGAAAAGTGTAGAAATATAGAATGCATAATTTTATACCTTACAAAGACACCATTTTGTCAAACAAAAGCACCTAAATTTTCATTAGAAGCATAGGTGGTCTATGTGAAGGGGTCGATGTATAGAAAAAAGGTGTTGAGAGACATAGAAAAAGTTTCATAGGTCAACACAAATGCACAATGAGTCTCTAATAGGCACAACTTTATAGTGGAAAAAATCTACAACATAGAGTTAGCAAAAAAAACAACTAAAAACCTAAAAGAATAGAGTTCTACTATTAATTTTCTTGCCAAAAATGATTGTCAATAGAAAGCAGAAACCTTTGATATCAATTTTCATAATCCTTTAGTTTTTCATACATCTTTAGATTCATGCAAGTTTAATGTGATAAAAAACATGATTGCATGAACCCTTAATCCTAGTCAAATCTTTAAGAAAGATAATATTAACTATAAGAAACTACTTGTTTCATATAATGTTGACTTCTTCCTTGTCATAAATACAAGCGTTGAAGTTTCTTCAGAGGCACCATTGTCATTATGAAACTTCCTTTAGTTCACAGTGTTAGCACTAATAGAGGGGGGGCTACACCACTTGTTGGCATTCATCATATCACCATTTACAGATTGTTCAGCATCAGAGGCCAAAAATTTGTGACAAAAAATATCTTCATGATTTTGGCCTTTCATTTTCTTTAAGGAGACAAAAATGTTGATTCACAAAATCATCGACAAGGAAAGTGATCTTCCTTTTTCAATTCTTTTTTGGAATGGGAAGCATCTCTCCACTTGCAGTTGGTTTTGTTTCTTCCAAAGGGAGACAAGTTGTTTGTCGACATTGGATCTTGTTCTGTCTTCAAACACTTCCCTTCTTTGTAGGTGATTCATCTTCTGGGGGGGCTATTTAGTCTCTCTATTGTATCCATGTGATGGATGGTGTACTTTGGGGTATTTGAGTCCCCATCCTTCCCATCCTATCTCACATTTCTGCTTTTTCATCTCCTTTGGAGAGGGGTTTTGTTCCAAGGTTTTCCCCTTTTCTCTGTTTGTGGGAGATTTTCTACATCTTCATGTACATGGGTACCTAACATGGCCTCAAAGCATCACCCATCATCATAAAGCATAATCATTGCATTTTCCTCCACAAGTTGAACTTATGGGGTGTTAGTGTAATTAATTAATTATTACACTAGCATAAGTTAACTTAGGTCTTGCATTTAATTAGTTAAGTCCTAGGTTGCATTATTAGATAAATCATTTAATAAATGGGATAATATTCCCTTCCTTATTTGTAGGAGATAAGATTCCTTCTAGAAGATGAGTTGTCCTTCTAGAACTTATTGAGCATTTAATGATCATCTAGATAGGGTTCACATGTTGTCACATGTTGTTAGATCAAGATACATGGCAACATCTCATGCATCTTAAGTTTTCATTCTTTCCTATATAATTAGGCATCTTGTTCATTTGTAATATATCCAATATCAATATATTATCAATAGAATCTTAATCAACATTTCATTTGATGCAACTTTCTTTGTGGTTGATCATCTTTCGGCTCAAAGGTCCTTCATCGAAGATGGGCTTCAAGGACTGCATCCATAATCTCAACATGGGAAGGAATAAAGGTGTAATTTAAAATTGAATTTATGGAGAGGAGAGAGATAACCCCATACAAAGTCAACTTAAAAGGCGACTTTTGTCTTTAGTGAATTTAATGAGATAGTGGTGGGCATTTAATGTAGAGATGAAGAATCAAGCATATGAGGGTAAATGACATAGATGGTACTAGAAGAATTTAAAATTGGGGAAAAGGGCTAAGTGGATATTAATTAAGGTGATTTAGCTAATTAATCTAGGAGTAGTTAATTAGTGGCTTTTCAAGGGGAAAAGACTAAGGTTGCATCAAATAAACAGTTTAACCTTAGTCGAGAGAATAAGATATAGTGAAAATTAATTAAATTAAACATTTAATTGATTGAGAAGAAGGTGGAATAATTAACTTGAAAAATCAATATTTCAAGTGCACCCTAACTAATTAGGAATGATATGAAAAAAATCCCACAATTTTGACAAGAGAGATATAAAGAATGTTCCTAGGGAGACCTATGATTAGAAAAGGAAAAAGAAAACCTCTATCTATATTAGACGGGGTGGAAGTTTATGTTTTGAGGCACTCTATTTCTAATTAGTAATAGAAAGGAAATATCAAACTTAAAATAGATGAGTAATGTCATGGTTTGGAAATTTGGTGGACTTTGTATGTATATAGTGACTAATTGTATGCAATGATTATTTTTGTTGAGTATTCATGCTTTATATAATGTGCATATGTTAATTTCATGGTGAGATCATAGCTTTTTATGTAAATATTAATATTCCACAAGACAATTACATTTTTGGGTGATTATAATTTTATGAGAACACTAATATCTATTTTCATGTATAAATAGAATAGCTTTATGATGGTTGGTGCACAACATTATTGATGATTTGTTGATGTTATGAGACTTGTGTACAAGTTGCATGTTATTAGTCTATAGATTGAGATACTCTATAACAAAGACTAGTTATATTGGAATATCTTTGATGGAGCACAATTGTAACAATCCTTTTAATAGTTTAGTTTTCCCAAATAGTTAATCTTGTGTCTCATTTTGTTATGCTATCTACATATTATTTCACATGCTTTTATTAAGGTTGCTAATTATATTTGATATAATAACAACAATTATACTATGTATAATGTTCAACTAAACTAGTTTATTGGTCATCTCCAACAAAGATTAAATTAGCTACATTTTATAGAAGAATTAGTTGTTTAATATCAAAGGCTTATATTTTTCTACAAGTGCTTGTTTGAAATTTTACATAAAGAGTGTTGTTTTACATATATAGCCAATTTTAATAGGATCCTTTAAATGACTCTTCAAAAATTCAAAGCATATCTATTGTTGTACTCATGGCTAGCACATTAAGGTTTGATATTTAGTGTCTCAATGGTCAAAATTTTAAGTTATGGAAGATGAAGGTAAAATACCTTTTAGTAGAAAGAGGTCAATGAATTGTTGTATTTTCTTTAGTGAAACCTAACAATATGCATGATAAGGATTAAAATAAATTAGATAAGAAATGAAGAGGTAATAATATTCTATCTTTCAAATTGTATTGATGAATATGTGTGACAAATCTTATGCATTTGTTGTGGAAGAAGATAAGTCTTATGAACAAACTTTTTTTTGAAAATTAAATTACGTCCTAGAAGATGAAAAATGTGTATTTTCTAAATGATCATCTCAAAACATTAAATATAATTCTCAATCAATTACTAGCAATAAAATGTGAAAAATTCATGATAGAATGTGATTATCAAAATAAAACAAGACGGTAAGGTAAGTGCATACCACTACTTTGTTCCTTAGTTGATTCATGGTAGAATGTGATTACAACAACCACTGGTAATGTTTCTTCAACAAAACCAAAGAATAGTATAGGTGTTTTTTTATTAAAGAAATCAAAAGAAAGTCAATGGATGATTTTTGTAGTAATATCCCAATTTTAAGGAGTTGGTCAAAAGATTGATAGGATGTTTTTTTGTGTTTGTGACAGGGTATCTCTATGATCCAACCCAATGCCAAGATGGGCGAGCTGAGGCAAGACTAGTCCATTGCGGGTGGACGCTACTACCTGCAAGTAGGCCCACCTTGTAACCCAAAACCAAAGTTGAAATCGAAACTTATAGGGAGCAAACCCATGACCCAAACCAACTTTGCTACCCGTGCGAGCTAGATCGATAGGATATTAGGAAGCAAATATCAATAGCCTAAATTCATTGATTTATACCAAGAAGTTTGCCTCTAAATGTGTCTTAATAAATTGAGGTTTCAACATATTGTTGATCCTCCCGGTTTATGGAATGCAGATGCAAAGGAAGGAAAAGGAGAGGTGTCTTCGGTCAGAGAGAAATGATAGTTCTTTTTTTTTTGGTTAACGACAGGGTATCCCCACAACCCCACCCAGCAGCCCAGTATCCCGTATCTTGGGTACTTCGGCGGGCAAACGGGGGTGAGAGTCGAGACTAATCCCCTGCCGGGGGACCCAACAGCCGGCAAGCCAATCCCAACTGGATAAACCTGGGAGTAGAGTTGAACCCGAAACCAATGGGGAGCAAATCCATGGCCCATTAAACCAACTCCAATCCACTACCCGTGCCAGCAGAAATGATACTTCTTTTATTTCTACAAGTCAAGTATGACGATTGGAAATAAATAAAAGTTGCACAATGGGGAAATGCATATTTGTCATTTGTTTCAGCGTTCAAAGATAAGAACCTCGTGATAACACCAGATTTTAATATTTCCAAAGCCAGTCGAATCCTTTCTAATTTTTTATGCTTTGTCAGTGCGATCATGACTCTACCTTTGTTTTTTCTATTGCGATACTTCTCAGAAAAATCACTTCAGTCTACCACATAGAAAACGAAAGTTTAATTTAATCTGGCGAGCCTTATTTTCTTTATTGTGTTACATCTGCGAACATCACTATTGTATTTCCTGTCTTCACAATGGTTTAGTAGACAAGGCCTTTACTGTCTCATTAATATGTCTGTAGTGCAAAACATAATGTTCCGCCGTCTTCCTTGTGAAATATCATGCTGCATTGTATGAGTAGATAGGGATGAAATCAATTTTGTAAGCAAATTTTTATTTATAAGTCAGGTGGAATAGTTATGGTCAGTGCACCTACAAAATGTGGGACGGCGCGAAATTTTAAAAATAATTGATGTTTAAATATATATTTTAAAAAAATAAAATTAAAAATCATTTTTAGATAAATTTGAAGAAAAATAAAATAATTTTTAAATAAATAAATGTTTTTTAAATAGTTTTGAATTAAAATAATATAATTGTAAATTAAATAAATTAATTAAATAATTAATGATCAATATATGTTATTATATAATATATTTCTTATTATATTAAATTACAAATTATATTTTAGTTTTAGAATATTACAAATATTAAATTGATATTACTATTAAGAGTCAGCCGTGTAGTTTTATGGGTCAATGAGTTTGACTCATAAAACTACACAGTTGAAAATATCACAATTAAATTATTTTATTGTTATTATATTATAATATTATTTTATAGTATAATTAAATTTGTATGAGATTGGACTTCTTGCCTACAACAAGATGCTTGTATTATATTATATTATATTATTCTATTATATTATTATATATTTATTATTTTATAGTTAATATATTATTATATAATTGTATTATACTATTTTGTTATATTATTATATTAAAACCATATAATTATTATTATATTTTATTTTTTATTGATTAATGGTTGCATTGTGATTTTTTTATATTGAATGGATTTACAATAATATGAAAATATAATGAAAACATCATATTATTTATATAAATGGTAATTACATGAAAAATGTTACAATAATGTTAAAATAAGTGATTTTTAACTTTTTTAGCCTATTTTTTTCTACCTTTCTTCTTGTAACTTTTTTTTCTTTTTTCTTTTTTCGTTCATATATATCATATGTGAATGGTGGCATAATTCTTTGTCATTTTAAAGACTTTACACAAAAATTTCCAGAATTATCAATCCAGTTCTTCTAGTTGCTCTTATATCAATGGTGACTTTTTGAAGAGTCAATCTTTGTGACTTGTGTATTGTTAAAGCCCAAGATAATCTTAATGGATTTTTTTTGTGCTACGAATTTGAATTGTTGTGATTGGAACTATATGTGGATGGTGATTTTGTAAAGGTATTCTAGAGTAACTATCTGTTGGGTGAAAATTTTGTAATCTCTTTATAGATTACAAAACTTAATTTTCAGCCACAGTTATTGTGAGATGAAATCTCTCCTCTCAGAAGGTTCCCTTCTCTCTTTGCTTAGTGAATCTTTGGCTTCTTCTTCCCCTTGGACTTTGGAAGAACCATCTCCTCAAGATCTAATTCATCAGGAGAAACCACCTGCTTCTTCCATTTAGATACTTGTGAAACTAACCATAGAGGAAGAGAGAAAACATCACCTTTAGATCCTACTACCAATTCTTGATTTGTAACTGCATCTTTAGAAATAACTATTGTAGTCACAATTGGTGTTGTTTCAGTCATCACCGCCTTAGGAGTCTACAGATTTGTTGTATCTGGGAATGATTATTTCATAAACCAATCAAATTCAGCTTGTGAGGAAATATCATATGACAACGAAGAGAGACTTGGAATTGATGATGGAGAACCAGAGGTAACATCAATACTTTATGAAGTTGATCCTATGGAAGGAGTGGTATGAACTGAATGCACTAATGGGGGTATTGTTACTTTAAGTGCATACAACCCAGCTATAGGTGGAGGAGAAGTGGGAATATCAGGTGTGTGAGGTGTGGTGGTAATGAAAGGTGATGATGTATGAGGGGGATCTTCAACAATGTTCTCTTGTGGAGACAACCACATTTCCTCATCATGTCTTTCGTCTTCCTCATTACCTTCCTCCTCTTCTCAATCTTCTTGTGATTGTTCATCTTCTCCAGATTCTTCACTTTTACCTTCTTCTTCTCCTTCAGAATAGTCTGATCCAGGTTCTTGTTCTTCTCTAACTCGTTGGTCTGATTCTATGTTTTTCTCATCAGATTCAACAGCTAGTGATGTGCTCTTCCCATAGGTAAATGTAATTTTTGGTCGTCTGTGTGAGGAAGAGGGAGAAACACTTGCTTTATGCTTTGTTTGAAGCTCTTATTGTCAAATTGCTTCACCTTCTGACACTTCACCCTCAGATTTTTTCTTGAAAGGCTTCAAGTGAAATCCTTGCCTCTACAACCATTTATTTGTGTTGTGCAAAATGGGAGAGAGCCTCTACCTAATAGAATTATTCTCTTTTCTAGACCATTGGATTAGAGGCAAGGGCTTTCATTCTATCTATTTATCATCATATGTAGCACCTAAAATATCACCAGGATCTTCAAAATATTTTGGAAGATCTGCCAAGCCTAGATCATTGATTTGTTCCACATTAAGTCTACAAAAATCCATTCTCTTGATATATTCCTCATCTCTACACTTTTCCCATATGTCTTCAAAGTGTTAAACATGACTATGACTCTTCTTGATTTTACTTTTCACACTTCTATAGTCAAAATCATGTCTATACATGTATGTCCTTATGGTCATATTTTGTATTTTTTAAGCTAGTGCTTTGTCTTTTTGTACACTTTGAATTGAATATCTTCTAATAGCAATTGGAAACCTAATGCCTGGTTTATGAATAGTATATCATTTCTTGTGCACTGTGATAAGATACCTGCATAACTCCATTAGCACCCACTTGTCGAAAGGTTATCTTGGCAACATGTAGGAGAATACTATGTAGCATCCTACTCTCAAGTATGTAAAGGTGGGAAACTAAGAGAAAATACATTCATGCTTATTTACAACCTTCCATGCCTCATCAAATACTCTTTTCTTTTCTAAGCATAGATCAAACATGAATAGAAAAGGAGTGAAGAAAGCATCATTCACTCTTTTGAAATGTTTGATGTTTCCTCTCAAAGTGATCTAAGAATAGAAATTATACACTGGCACAAGATTTCTATTTATTTTCGTTGATAGACCAAGATATTCTCATTGTAGCCATAGCATACACAAGGTATGATGTCATATAGAATTTCAGGGTAGACTGAACATTGATAAGTTGATCGTGAATTTCATCACTCATCTGTGCACCCGAACCAATATGTTCTTCTTTCTCCTAATGACCCTATGTACTCATACATCCATTCTTGTAAATTTGATGAGGCTAATAATCCTTTCACTTTGCTTCTATTAGAGTGATCATATCACAGACATCTTCTTTGAAGTCACTGCAAGGTAGATTCTTCAGCCATCTTGAGATAGTAGGCCTTGGAGTTTTCAACCATAATGGGTTGATCAACAGCTTGGCTTCATTTGGATTCTTGTCATAAGCCTCCTGAGCACATTGAATAGACATATTTGTATACTTATCCATGGCTGGGACCTTGAAAACTACATCAAAGAAATCAACATTCAATCTCATCATAATATGTCCTGAAGAATCTCTAACACTCCTGTCATCTCTAACATAGTGTGAAGCAACTTGTAGCATGAATTTTGGATAGTGAGATGCTTCTAGAAATGAGGCTACTCGATGAAGATTGATATGGAAAATTGCCTCTAAATCCTTTTCCAAGGGCTCCTTTTTTGTCCTGTCAAAAAAATCTTGCATGTCAAGCTGCCCGATCTCAGTATCCTTGATCTTGTCGATCTTGGATGTGACAACTATGGGTGGATAAATGCCTTGATACTTATACTTCATCTTGTATTTCTTGGATGATGAAGGGGACTCCTATGTTTTCATTAAGTTCACAAGAGATCACTAATAAACACCTTCAAAGAACACTTGATAGGAGATAATTGCAAGGAAACATGGATTTATTCAAAGTTAGGAGAATTTACATTTATAGGAACGTGAGAATTTGGGAAGCTAGGTGAGCACTTTAGGGTGAGCAAGAATGAGCAATGGAGCATGAAAATTTGGGAAAATGTGGAAAGAACGAAGCTTGAAATGCGTTTTGGGAGGATTTTGAGTGTTAGTGAAATTTTTGGTTTTTGTGCAAGGGCGCTGAAAATCAACACCTTTACACATTTTGGGAAATACCCTTTCTGTAGTGGCACTAAAAAATGCCTCCTATGCATCTAGTTTGAGAAAACTTTACTTCAGCAGTGAAAATTTATGCCTTGACATTTCTTTTGGAAGATCTTGGTGATATTGTCAAGGCAATATTTTTTGACGCCAATGCATATTTAGAGAAATTCTCACATTTGTAGGAGCGGTGAAAAATTTTGCTCCTACATTTGACTAGATTTGGGAAGAAAAATTGTGATAGGCCGAAGGAAAGAACTTGGAGAGCTATGTAAGTGCGGTAAAAATCACCGCTCTTACATCCAAACACTTGAATGGGAAATGGCCATCGTCAGTGTGCAAGAGCAAAAATTTCTAATGACATTGCATGTTTTAGAAGAAATTTATACTTGTGAGATCAGTTAAATATATCACCCCTACACACCTCAAGGAAACTAAGGTTCAAGATTCCTCAAAGAGATGATGGAAAAACTTGGCACAAATAATCTAAATCAATGAATTATGAAGATTCAAACAAAAATGACCCTATGAAGGGAAAAACTAAACTAGGGCATGAATAACATAGGAGGAAAAATGATAATAACCAAAAGAAAAAGGGAAAAAAGTGATTAAACCATTCATGATTTTAAACAAAAATCATGCATAGATTATAGCCAGTGAAATCCTAGAAAAGAGAAACGGAAAATAATGAGGAAAATCCATACCTGAACGATGGAGAAAAGATGCAAAACCCTAAAGTTGAAAATGAGACAAAAATCTACCTGTAAAATTCATGCCTTACTATTGAAGGAAGATCCAAATAAGATCACAGAGTGGAGAGGGGAAAGTAAGTGAAACAATCAAAAAATGAAATAAAAATGACTTTAAAAGCAATTAAAAATACATTAAATTAACTTCATTAATGAACTCGACATTCATTAATTTTGCACATGTGAAGGGGCGAGAGAATGTAGAGGTAGTGAAAAACACCACTCCTACATATTCAAAAACTTGACAAAAGCAAAATGTAAAGGCAACAGAAAAGACCGCTTCAACATCTAGAGGAAAGGAAGAATGTGTAGTGGCGCTGAAAAATAGTGTTGCTACACTTTAAAAAATTTCCAACTACTCATGTAGGAGCGTTGAAAAATAGTGCCCTTACATGGGAAAAAAAAATTCTAACTCCTAGAAATTGAAAATCAATAAAATATTCATTTTGAAGTTTCTTGAAAAATAACGAAAGATGAGCACTCAAGGGGAAAATTTGAGGCTTAGGCCTACACATAAGAGAAAATTGAAATTTACCTCATTTTATGTGCTTAGAGTGCATGGGCCTACTATTGGCCCCACAATTGTCGTTGCACCAAAATATTGACCTATTAATGTCCAATACAACTTCTAGAGTTAACGGATCCATGGGAGGCAATTAGTCCATGTCACAAATTCTAAGGGGAGCACTAACTAGATGCCAACAATCTCCCCCTCATCATTACCCAAGGGGATTCGAACCCGACAGCTTTGGCTCTGATACCAATTGTTGGCCCCATAGTTGTCGTTGCACCAAAAGATCAACCTATTAATGTTCGATACAACTGCCAAAGTTAACGGATCCATGGGAGGTGGTTATTCCATGTCACAAATCTCAAAGGGAGCACTGACCAGCTACCAACACTTACAAAATAGAGTAGTTTTGTAGGGGGTTATCCTGTGAATCAAGCATAACTAGATTTAAGGATAACAGCTAGCTCTAGTTGGGGAGCTTCCTTTGGTCATTCTTTGAAACAATCGCAGGGACAAGAACTCGAGACTAGTGCCTTTTCATCCATTGGGTGTAGAGTCAGGTGACAGTAAAAAAATGAAAAGACAAAAACAAAAAGATGCAAAGACTACAAAATATTTACATAGAACATCTGTCACCTCATTTAGTAAAGTGTTTTAGATGTTGCCCACTATGTGGAAGAGAAAACTATGTTTCATCTTCGTATGCTAGAAGAAATTTATTTTCACCATGAAGTTGATGAATCTTGAATGGACTCGTCCATAGTGAATCGAACTTGTCATGCATACCTTTCGACTCTCTTCTCTTGTCCCACAAGAGAATGAGATCTCCAACCTAAAATTCACAAGACTTTTCCTTCTTGTTAAAAATCTTTTTCACTTTTTCCTGATGTTCCATAATACGATTTGCAATCTGAACATGTTTCTCCTCCAATTCAGAGAAATACATGATTCACTTATCAACTAAACTTTCAAAAGTCTCATCCTTAATGGCCTTAGCCAACTTGAGGTCGGGTAGTTTCAATGTAATGGGAATTTTAGCATTCAACCCATAAAGGAGTTGAGATGGGGACATGCATATCGCCTGCTTTTGAGTATTCTTGTCTTCCCACAAAGCATCATACAACAATTTGTGCCATAAATGTTGATTATTATCCACAAGCTTGCGAATGATAGTCACCAAGTTTTTGTTACTGGATTCAGCCTGACCATTACCTTGAGGGTAATAGTCAGATGAGTGTGACAATGTACCCTTTCTCAAAACAAAACTTTGTGATCTTTCTTGAAGAGAAAGAGGAAGCATTTTCTGCAACAATTTTGTTTGGTACACCGAACCTGGATATGATATTTTCCTTCAAGAAATTGCATACTACCTTTGAAGTAGCATGCTTTATTGGTATTGCCTCCACCCATTTGGTGAAGTAGTTGGTTTCAGTGAGGACATAGGTTTTTCCTACATTTGAAGGTGGATTCAATGTTCTAATGAAGTCAATGCCCCACTATTAGAAGGGCTCTTCAATGATGACTAGATTTAGGGGTAAAGTTGCCAACTTTGGTTTACCAACGAACTATTGGCATAGTTCGCACTTACACACCCAAGAGTACACGTCTTGAAAAAGAGTAGGCTAATAATACTTAGCCCTCAAAATCTTGTAGGTTGTAATTGGTGCCAAGAAATGTCCTCCACGTGCTAAATCATGAAAAGACTTCAACAATTTTTCCCATCGTGCTTTATCTACACAATGTAAGAAACTACCATCCAAACCTCGTTTATACAAACCATTATCCCATAAGACGTAATTTGTTGACTTGAGATTGATAGTTCTTTTTTCCTTGGGAGTCAAGTGATCCAGACATTCTTCGTATGCAAGGAAATGAGCAATGTTTGAGTACCATTCATCAATAGTACTGACAAATAACACCATTGGAAAATCACTTGGACTCACCTCTTCTGACTCTAAAATTTCTTCATTAGGATTATTGTCAATAATAAGCTAACATAAACCTCACCCATGCACCAACTTGGTAGGCTTACTATCCATGTCGTATTCCTGTATTTTAGCAATCTAATTACCCCTTTTTTAATCAAACTCTTGTTGTGTCAAGATGGAATTGAAAATTCAACCTAGAACCAAGGCTCTGACATGGCTATTAAGGATTGAAAACCTAAAATGATTCACTGCCTTAACCACAGTGAAAGAAATTTTCTCCATCTGGTAATATTTTAGTTCATGATTCTTCAATGGATAACTCATGAACGTAATTGGGGACTCAAATCCCTCACTATTCTCCTACACCAAGATTGTCAAGAGTGTATGCTCAAAAGAATAATTTTACATGATGAATTCCTTCGTGTAATTTGGAAAAACTAACACTAGTTTGTGATCGATAGCCTCTTTGATATCATCAAATGCAGCTTTTCCTGCAATCCAATGAAAAGTGGAAGTTCCCTTCATCATATTAACAATATGACAAGTCTTCTCTACAAAATCTAGTACAAATCTTCGCAAGAAGTTCACCTTCTCAAAGAAATAATGAAAAACATTTTTACTTGATGGAAAAGTAAGAGCTTGGATACTCTTAACCCTTTCAGGATCAATTTTGATACCTTCATTGGACACAATGTGACCAAGAAGCTTACCTTCAGTAACCCCAAAAATTGACTTCTTGGGATTCAAGGAAATTTTGTGTTGTCAACACTCTCCAATATTTTCCTCAAATGGTAGAAGTGCTCATGATGTTTTTTGGAAAAAATTGTAAGATCATCAAGGTAGACTATGATGAACTTACCTAGTACATCATGGAAAGCCAAATTTATAGCCCATTGAAATAGGCGCCAGCATTGATAAGACCAAAAGGCATTCTATGATATGCAAAAGTACCCCATGGCATTGTAAAAGTGGTCTAGTGTTGATAATTTGTACTAACTTCTATTTGATTGTAACCAGAGAAACCATCTAACATAGATAGCATCTCAGATCTGGTCACCATTTGAAGAACTTGATCCATCATTGTCCAAGAGGATAATTTTCCTTTAGTGATAGCTGATTTAGATTTCGAAAATCCACACAAATGTAGATCTCACCATTCTTTTTGAAAATAGGAACAATATTAGCTATCCATGTTGAATGATGGATAAGAAATATAATTCATGCATTCAACATTTTTTGGATCTCTACAAGGATAGTTCCAAAAAAAATTGGATTATATTTCCTTTGTTTCTGCTTGTAAGGCAATACACCAACTTTGAGTGGAATTTCATGTTGCACCTCTTTTGGACAAATACTTTAGATCTTCATAAGAATATGCCAATACAACCATGTACTATCATAGCAACTAAGAAAATTGTTCTTTTTCTTCAGCAGCGCAACACTTATCGATATTCACCATCTTCGAATTGGCTTCAATTCCTAAGTTGATATGTTCAACTTCTTTGGATGAATCAGAGTTTGACTGTTTCTTTTTAACATAATGATCATGTTTGCCAAAAATTATTTCAAGGGATACCGACCCCTTGGGAATTTTATTTCCTTTGAGCTATAAAAAATATTTTCCTATAATTGGATCAACTTCAGAGAGAGATTCTCTGGATGGAGAATCACTACCTTCGAAGTATAACTCCTCAAAGTCTTCCACCTTCTCCAAAAAATCCACGATCGTCATTGAAAATTTTCCAATTATCTGAATTGTTAGGAAAACTTGGGTGAAACACCAACTCGATGGTATAGATAGGACCAAGAAAATCCTTATGTGGTATTAGGAGCATAGCTGAAACTTCTAAGGAGTTAGCTCTGTCATTATAGTCCCTTGGAACTATGGAAATGTCAAAAGCATCAAACTCCTCAATGCAATCCCAAACAAGATTATGGCAATGCCTAAGTATGCCATTTTTGGTTTGATACAAATTCCTTATCTGACAAACTACCAACTCAGCATCACCTTGGGAATAAGATTCTTGATCCCTTTCTTACTTGTAACTTGCATACCTAATAACAAAGCTTCATATTTGGTCGTATTATTAGTATTGTAAAATTGCAATTTAAAATTAAAAGGAAAATCTTTCCCTTTTAGAGAAACAAAAACAATTCTAGCTCTTGAGCCAATAGAAGAGCAACTTCCATCGAAATCAATTACCCAAAAATCATTTGGACCACCAAGGTTGACAGTATCAAAATTTGTGGCCTCATCATTTGATGAAACTTAATAATCTAAGATAGACAAATCATCTGATGATGATTCATTTTCTGATGGGGAAGAGCCAACACTTTCTAACTCATGTTTTTTATTCCTTGTTGAAGATTCGACATCTTCATCCATTTACAAATTATAAGTTCCAACACTTGAAGACTCAAATAAAATTTGAGCTCTCGAATCATCATACTTTGTTACTAATAATTTTGACTACCTTTCAAGAACTAACTTCTACATCACACCCTTTACGAGTATCCTATCCTTTGACATATCCATGTTAAGCTCTCCTCCAACATATTTATAGAAATTGTGTCCAAGGATAATTCCATAAGATGTCAGCACATCTGCTACCAAGATTGTCATCTTAATCTTCTTTTTCGAACACACAGCAAATGCAAAATGTGCATCTTTAATCTTCTCAATTAAAGATAATTTCTCATTATCCATAGAGAAACAATGGCCAATTTTTTTTGCATAAGATTCAAACCCAAGGCACTAGCTACCTTGGTTGGAATGCCATTGTTTGATGCACCAGAATCTATGACAGAATTACTCAATTTAAATCCATTGACAAGTAAATATAGAATGGATCAATTCATTTAGAGGTAGTTGGAGGCACAATAACTTGGTTATTCTAAGGAGGCTTAGGCTTTGGAATAACAGGAATTTCTGAAGTGAATTCCCTACTAGGAGTAATTCCCTTATCTCTAACAAACTTAATGAGTCTGTCAAATTGGTCAAGATTTTCCTTGAGGTATTTTGCTTCAGACATTTGATTTTTTGTCTTTTTTGCATGGTCAATAATGTCAAAATCTTGGAAATAACTTTGCAAAGAAGAAGTGATAACTTCATTTATGGGTTTAACAAAGGGTACACTAGGCTTAGGAACCTAGACATTGGCTTTTGGGATAGCAGGATCTGCAGGAGGATGACGAGCACTTACTTGCTTATTTGTTGTATCTTTCAGTTGCCAAGGCAAAGGAGATCCCCTTTTTGAAATGGTTACCAGTGGCTTGTCCTTTTCTTGTGGAGCAATAGCTAGAGCTTGATCAATATGATTCATATTGTGACCATGTAAAGATAGCATATGTATCAGTCACCAAGTCGTCATCATTAGATTTGTTTGCTACTTGCAAATAGCCAATATTGGAGTCATCAGCTAGATCTATTCCATCATCTTGGAAAAGATCAACATTATCTTCAATAGGATAATCCGACTGTGCATACTCGTCTTGCTCAACTTCATAATATCCCACAACTACACTGGTAGGTGGGGCTTCTAGAGCAAGCCTCCCTTGTAGTGCAGGAAGAAAATTTTGATTTCTATTCTCGGAGTAATTGGGAAAATTCCTTCTTGGAATATCCTTGTAGAAATTATTATTAGAAACTTGCTTCTTCAAAGCTAAAATTTCATTTGCCAAACTTTGAACCATAGGATCAGAAAAATTGGAGTTGGTATTGGAAGCTGCAGAATTTTATGCTTGCCCTTTTATGTTTGTATTTGTTCTAATTTTTTTGGAAAGTATCAAATCATCTTCAGTACTTGTTGCTAGAACTTGAGCAGCTTCCAGATTAGGAATAACTACCCGGGTACACAACAGGAATCTTACTTCTAGAAGTTGTGTATTGTTGAAGAAGCACTTCAGGTTATGAGGTGTTGGTTTAGCCTCTATGGGAATCCTTGTGACCAGCTTATTAATTTTTTTCACTAACTCATGCATGGGTTCATGAGCCTCTTTTCTCATGTGGTTGTAAGTTGCACCAACAAGGTGTATGCATCTTCGTCAGGTTTGAACCTTTCTTCAAACTTGGTGTGAAGATTGTTCCAATTAGTGACAGCAGTAAGAGAAAGAGTGTAGAACCACTCTACGGCTACTCCTTGTAAAGTTTTAATGAACAACCTCACAACAACATCTTCTTGTTCAATTCCAAGAATGTTGCAAACAATGTAGAAGGCTATTGGTTTTACTGCTTCTGGATTCGATTGTGTTCTAATTTTTTCATCTTGTTATCCTGATGATGGATCACTAAGTGTGATCTGAAACGTTGATGAAAAAATTGGAACACAATCGAATCCAAAAGCAGTAAAACTAATTTCATATGGATTGTGGAAATCTAATTGCATTGAATGTAGAAGGCAACAATGTGTTCATCTGGATGTTGCTTTCCATCGTTGTAGAATTTCAGGATGTTCTTTTGTGAAACATGTGGAAGTTCATGTAGAGTGCCTACCAAGCTGAGAGGACCGAAAGCATTCCCCCAAGGTCCTAGAGGTGGTGGTTGAGCCATAGCGATTTGAATAATAGGTACCTGAACTGGAACTCTATGGAAAACAAAAGATTCACTTGGAAGCAATGATCTTATTTTTTTTGGTCCAGGATATCTTGTAGTTCATTGTAATGGTGACCTTGCTCGTGGAGGAGAAGGAAGAATGTTATGTCAATGTAGAAACTAGAAAAATGGATCCACCACACCTTGTGCCCTTACAACCTCATGTATAACTTTTGTCAGCCAAAATGTAGACTTTGAAACTGTTACCTAATTTTTCTTTCAACTCAATCAGGTAGAGCTAGGACAACAATGGTGATGAAAGGAGGAAAGGTACACATAAATTTCTACTAAATTTTTCATTATTAAACAAAAGAAATGCTATCAAATGAGTTTTAATTTTATTATGCAATTTTTTTTACAAGAGATAAGATTACACAACTTTGCATAAAATTGATTTCTTTTTTTCATTTTACAAAAGTATAGCATCCCACACAAGATGTGGGAATGACTAATCAAATGCAATGTATAAAATAAAATATACATCTGAAGAAATATAAGAACACATGAAAATAAGATGGATTCGTCATTGCCTGAATTACAAATCCCAAGGTTGTTCAGACGTATCTTCAGTCGTATCTCCCTTCATTAGTTGCTTTGAAATTTAGCTACAAGATATGAAACAGTTGGTTAGAGCTCAGGATGCAAATTATCCTCATATGCAATATCAACAGATATATAACCTATTTTCATGAAGCATTAAATTAGATATGCATATTTCAAAAAAGATCCAAGAGTAGAAAATTCAAAGCATCATAAGAAGCTTTTGGGTTCATTTTTTTGCTAACTTGTTTGTTCACTATGCAGGTATAGGTACATTTCCCTTTGCAAAGTCACTTGGTTCAACATCATAGTATATGGAGGAAAATGGGCTCCCACAAGGGTTGAGCCCAACATGTTGCCCTCTTAGTTTTTAAAAGGGATATGAGGTGTGTTTTTATCAATGAAAGTGACTTCAAGTCATTACAAGCATAGCCACAGATAAGGACAGTCACTGTCTATAGTAGAGGCAGCTATGAACATGTTGAAAGGGGTCTCAAAGGATAAAAGACAGTCATATCAAAGTACTCAAAAGGAATCTGATGAGATATATTCCAATACAATGCAAGTTTACCATGCACAATGTAGGAATAGCATACAATGCAAAGGATAAGTTTCCACCTACAAAGAGGAAAACTCATTATTCAATTACCTTGTAAAGTACAATATGTAGCCTAAATCTTGCCAGTGTATCATGTATTGAGATAACAGTAAGAGAATATTCTAGCATAGCTAGGTGCAATGTTGAAAAAGACAACATATTTCTCCAAGAGAATACATAGTCATCATTGAGTAGAGGAGTCTTTCATGATCATGCTAGTCACAGCAAGTGTGAGGGTGAACTTCCAAAATCTAGAGTACAAAGTGTTTGAATATGCAGAGTAGGGTTTCATAGAGCAAACCCGTGTATGGAGAGAATGTAAAATGCCCAGAAAAACTTAGGTTTCCAAAATAAGACCCTCAACCACGGCATAAGTGAAGAACCCAAAATCTTGTATAAAGAAGCCTTTAATACATTTGCATATGAAACTCATAGTAAGGTATAGAGATTTACAAGGGGTTGAGTGCAAAGAATGGAGGGTTTTCTCTTCATTTCAAATAATGAAACCATGACCTACAATAAAGAAAAACCCATGAGTTTTTTTTTTTAAAAATATAGAAGGAAGATTTTTTCTTCATTTCCTTCAGAGAATATAAATGAAACCACTGCCTACAATGTTCTTTAAAAAAAAAAAAACCCATAGAATTGCATAAATGAAATAAATAGAATAATGAAAGTCGTGAAGCCATGAATGGTAAACCTTTCATTATTTCTTAAGGAGTCTCAAAGCATGAGGAACATATTGCATAAACCTATAAGTTACTTTCATTTCATGAAGTGAAAACATGCAAGATAAAGCATCTCATCTTTTTTTGTTTAAGGAATCAAGTATGGAGATGTTCTTTCACAAAAAAAGAGCTTATCCATGCATTGTTGTAGTTGGTTTTTGCATAGATCTCTTAGAGAAAACTCCAGAAAAGCTCCAATTAAAACCCTAAGTGGTGGCCTCGACAAAGCAAAAGAAATAAAAATTGCAAAATGAAAGCGAAATGCATTTGAGCCACGGTTTTGTTTAGGGTTTCTTTTTGCCATATTTGGCCGACCCCTCTACAAGATATTTTTCACTTTTATTTATACATTTTTGCATAAGCCCAATACCCTTAGCCAAGGTTTAGGTTCCCTTTTTTTTTTCCTGGCATGAGTATCAAACAAAATTATTATTGCTTGTATTTTTCTGCATAATTTTGAGACAACGTTTAAAATGTAAACATTATTAAAGAAATCAATTATAAATTGCTTTAATAGATTTCATGCAAATGCAGAGAATAGGAAAATCCACAACATGTGTTAAATTAATTCTTAATTGATTACTTTAATATTTATTTAGATTGATTACCTTCATCTCCAGAACATGCAAAATCAAAGGTGGAGTTTAACTAGAGCTTTTTGAGCCTGATTTTCAGTTGACTAGGTGAGTTTGCTTGGGTCAAATTGATTGTGACAGTGAGTTTGAGGCTAGTTTAGCTCAAGTTACTTTTGTTTTGACTCCTCTTTTTGGGGCTTTTCATTTTTGCTCATGGGAAAGATACTTGGAGATATTTTTGGAGTTGAGTTAACTTCAGTTAACTCACCTTGGATTTTGTGGCCTCTTTTTGTATAATAGGGTGAAAAGACTTAGGTTTTTGGGAGTTCTTTCTTCATACTCTCTTGTTCATGGAAGAGAGTTAGAAATTTTGGTAGCTCAGATTCAAGTTCAATTCAATAGTTTTTAGCATTGTATTTCAGTTTTGCAGAAGGATTCCTTTTGGATTTTCAATAAAAATCAAGTGTTTTCCTTCCCAGATTTTAAGTGTCATCTTTTTTGTTTGATTTTATAGAAATTTATTGTGTTTAAATCTGAAAATATCTATTTTTTTATGTCTCATTCATAGGTTTATATACACAATTTAGTTCGATTTCACAGGTCATACATTGTGCAAATGATTTGTTTTATCATTCTAGTTGTGAAAATCATTGTTTTTCCTTCAAAGAGGGTAAATTTATCAAGCCTTTGTGTGAATCATTTATGTGGTTTAGTTGTTTGAATTAAGTTGTGTAAATAGGAACATTGAAAGGTCCTTATGAATTAGATTACATATTCATTATCATTTAGGTGCATCACCATCTTACTAGTTTTAGTTTTTACCATTCATTTTAATCCTTCTATCCCTTTTCATGCATAGGTCATTAGTTTCATAGAAAAAAATCAAAAGGGGAACCAGCCCATAATCTGAAGATTCACCTTCATTATGAGCAACCCACAGTCTCCAAGGTGTTTCCATGTTACACAGGATTTTTTAGCTTTCCAACTTGTCATTCGAGTGCAATCCTACATGTTAACAGAAACAAAAGAGAAATTAGCAATAAAAATATACACAAGATAACAATAAAATACTAGAATGTGTATTCACTTCAATAAAAAGCATGAGCCTTTGATTGGGTGCTTCATTCCCCAGCGGAGTCACCAAAAAAATGTTAGGTGAAAATTTTGTAATCTCTTTATAGATTACAAAACTTGATTTTCAGCCACAGTTATTGTGAGATGAAATCTCCCCTCTCAGAAAGGGGAGGTACCCTTCTTACTGCTTACTGAAACTAAAGTAAACTATTCTAAACTTTACAATATGTACACTACACTAATCATATGGGAGTGTGTCACATTCATGATTCTCTCTTTTTTCAGAGAATATGTTTACAATGTTTCACAACTTTTATTTCTTGATACAATACAACCTTAAAATAAAACCTAAGTAGTAATTCCCAATACTTCTAACTTGTCAAAGAAAAGTCTAGGAGTACCAGTATGATAAAAGATGAGTAACAAGAAGGCTTATGAAGGCACAAAGTCATTTTGCACTCTTCAATAATAATTCTTCAATAAAGTAACCAGCAATATAAATGAAGCACAAAGTTTTCAATATACGTCACAACTAGATCAACGAATAGCATGAACAATTATAAGCACAAAGTCTTGTAGATTATTCACTAATATTATCAGCAATTTTGTAATTCCAAGCAAAAGGTGCAGCACAAAGTCTACACAAACTATATTGAAATCCCACTAATCTCAATTGAAAAAACATTTCCAATCCAATCAAATAATAAGATAATTGACTCAACACAATGTTTAGTGTGCAATTTAGTCTTCTTTATTGATCAAAAATAGTAAATCACAACAATGAACTCAAAGTTTCAATATTGCTTCACAAATGAGCAGCACTCCATTGCATAAGATAAAGATAAATAATACAATAGAACCCTCTCATATTTATAGATGAGAGAAGAGAGCTAATCTAGGAAAAACCTTAACTAACTATTGACTTATTTAAAGGTGATGTCCATGAATGTAGGAGAACATCTCCATTTTTACATGTAATTACATTTTGCAAAATGACATGTAAAAATGTCAAGATTATTTACATAAAGCATAGAGAAAGCATAAAAACTATCTATCTCTGGAAATGCAAGAATATTTTATGGTTCCTCGCTCTTGGCTTGTAAATCTTCATATTTCTTCATGATCCCCTGCATTGTTGCCTCATCTGATCTAGCAGTATAATCAATGATCATGTGAACCTTTGTAATAGACTTCTTTGTAGCAGAGCAAATATCCTTACACCTATCAAGATGTGTCTTGAGATTGCCCAAGGTTAATTGTATATCACAGAAAGCATCCATTGAAGCCAATGAGAATGCTTCATCTTCTACCTATTTTTGGATAGCTTCCTTGTAATCTTGGACAATCTCGCTTGTCAGGAGAAATGTATGATCCTCATCAAGAAGCCTCCCGGGAAGCTCTTCAATTATTTTCACCAAGATAACTGGATGTTCTTCAACATATTCTTATACTTGTTGAGCATCTTTGATGAGATTTTTTATGACAAGTATGTAGTTCTTAATAGACTCTTTAACCTCCACATACTTTTCTTTTTTGGGAATAATCCCAACTTGCACTAGCTTACTTAGTTTCACCTTCTTTAACTACAACTAGGACTTGAGATTTTGCTCCATTTTCTTTTGCTTAGTAGAAAGTGTACTTACTATTTTATCTAGCTCTAGATTAATCTTGGAAATCTGAACAATCTTCTCCAATGCAACAGTCATGTATTTTGAACCTTGTTCAATTATTCCATCAACAAACTCATAAATTATTTTTCCTTTAGAATAATACTTTTCCACCTTTTTGAACAACTGGTTCCTCAATACTCACCATGGCCATTGGCTGCACATTCTCTGAAGTTCCTATGATTTTTCTCAACACCGATGCATAGTTTTCATCCTTTTCCTTGTACATGGTTTTGGTTTTCTCCATTTTATCAAGCATTTCCATCAAAGCATTTAGAAATACTTGAGCATCTTCTTTGGTGCTTGCATTGGTGATTTTCCCAAGTTTGATCCTTGTCATGGTATAATGCTCCATGCCAACTTCACTCTTACCTTGTGGGGGTGTTGCAATATCCACATATTTATATCCTAATTTATCCATATGCAATCTAGAGTGAATCTTTGGCTTCTTCTTACCCTTGGATTTTGGAAGAGCCATCTCCTCAAGATCTAATTCATTAGGAGAAACCACGTACTCCCTTTGTTTAGATACTTGTGAAACTAACCATGGAGGAAGAGAGAAAACATCACCTTTAGATCCTACTACCAATTCTTGAGTTGTGGTTGCATCTATGGAAACAACTGTTGTAGTCACTGTGAACCAGCGAAGTTAACTTGTTCTAAGTGATGCAAAACAACATGCAACAACAAGGAAAACAAAACTAACACCTCGAGACAATCCTAGTTGAATTCAAAAAAAAAAAGATAACAAAAAGCATATATTTACCTTGTCTTGAATTGATCTTTTGGTTGTCCCTTGATGGTTCATTTTGTGTGTTCCTTTCAATAGTAAGACGAATAAAAGTAGATGCAAAACAATGTATGCAAGATGAGGATTCAAATGAAGGATGTGGGTAGTTGAGAAAATTAACAAGATAGATGTAATGAGAGCTTAAGGTATGCAACAATGGTGGGTATGAGAAGATGCAAGTATGGGCTTGAGAAATGAAGTTGGTTGAATGTTGAATGAGTTTTGTTGTGAATGCATAATGAATTAGAATGAAAGAAAAATCCTTCATTTTATGGAGAGAAACCCTAGAGAAACAGACAATTGAGATATTTCCACCATGGGAAAGATCTAGATAAGGACACATGAGGTGGAAGATGACATGTGATGGGAAGGTACTTGTAAGTACCTTGGAATAAGGATGATGTAACCTCTCAATGATCACATGGGGAAGGGGAGAATCTTGGATGAATAAAAAGTGAATTTAAAATTCACATGATTGGGAAATCTTGTGGATAAGACAAGGTTCCCAAAATGAGAGGTGAGAAGTACCTTGGATAAGACAAGGTACTTAAAAAGGTAATTACTTACCCACATGTGATTGATGTGACCAGTCAAAGGTTCTAGAATACCTTGGCACATGTGAGTGATGTGACAAGTCAAAAGGTTCTAGAACTTTGCATGCAAATAAGGAGAGTCTTGGAAGGATAAAAAGGAATTAAAAATTCCTTGGGGGATGGGGAGAGTTGACCAAGGTACTGATTAGGCTATCTAATCAGTGATTAGAAGATAGTTAGTGGTTAAGGAAGATTAGAACCCAACTTGAAAAAGTTGGAGGATGTGACACATCCTAATCAACGATTAGACATGTGCACATCCCTAATGATGAGATTATGAGGTTGATTAAGATTAAGAAAGGGATGTGACATGTGAGGAATTAAATAAATTTCATATTTATTTAATTCATTTGATGAAAAGGGGAGTAAAGGGGTAAGGTATTTAATTGTTAACTAAATGCCTTAGGTATTTAGAGAAATTTAAAGATATTAATTAAATAATAGCAATATTACCTAATTAACATGGATAAGAGGATGTTTAGATGAAAAGGGACAAATTTGGACAAATGTAAACCAAATTTAGGTTTCTACAGTCACAATTGGTGCTATTTCAGTCATCACCGCCTCAGGAGTCTACAAATTTGTTGTATCCGACAATGATTCTTTCATAAACCAATCAAAATCAACTTGTGAGGAAATATCGTATGACGATGAAGAGAGACTTGGAATTGATGATGGATAACTAAAGGTAACATCAATACTCTACAAAATTGATCATATGGAAGGAGTGGAATGAACTGAATGCATTGATGGGGGTATTCTTACTTTAAGTTCATGCAAACCAGTTGTAGGTGGAGGATAAGTCAGAATAGGAGGTGTGTGAGGTGTGGTGGAAATTATAGGTGGTGATGTATGAGGGGGATCTTCAATGATGTTCTCTTGTGGCTTGATAGCCACATTTCCTCATCATACCTTTCCTCTTCCTCATTGCCTACCTCCTCTTCTTGATCTTCTTCTGATTTTTCATCTTCTCTAGATTCTTTACTTTTACCTTCTTCTTCTCCTTCAAAATACTTTGATCTAGGTTCTTGCTCTTCTCCAGATGGTTTCTCTAATTTGATGTTTTTCTCCTTAGATTCAGCAGCTTGTGGCATGCTCTTCCCACAGGTAAATCGATTTTTTTGTCCTCTATGTGAGGAAGAGGGAGCAACACTTTCTTTATGGTTAGTTCAGAGCTCTTGTTGTTGACTAGCTTCACCTTCTGACACTTCACCCTCAAACTCTATCCTAAAAGGCTTCAACTGAAATCCTTTCCTCTACAATCATTCATTTGTGTTTTGAAAAATGGCAACAACCTCTGCCTAATAGAAGTATTTTTCTTTCTATACCATTGGATTAGAGGTAAGGGATTTCTTGCTATCTCTTTTTCATCATATGTAGCATCTAAAATATCACCAGGATCTTCAAAATCATTTGGAAGCTATGAAAAGCCTAGATCATTGATTTGTTCCACAATAAGTCTACAAAAATTCATTCTCCTAATATCTTCCTCATCTCTACACTCTACCCATATGTCTTCAAAGTGGTAAAAATGACTGTGACTCTTTTTTATTTTACTTTTCATGCCTCTATATTCAAAATCATGTCTATACATGTATGTCCTTATGGTCATAATTTTCATTTATGAAGTTGTTGCTTTTGCTTTTTGTGCACATTGAATTGAATATCTTCCAATAGCAATTGGAAACCTAATGCCCTATTTATGAATATTCTGGTGTTTCTTATACACTGTGATAAGTTGTATGCATAACTCTATTAGTACCCATCTGTCAGAAGGATATCTTGGCAACATGTAGGGGCATATTGTGTACCATCCTACTCTCAATATGTGAAGGTGGGAAACTACAATAAAATACATCCATACTTATTTACAACCTTACATGCCTCATCAGATACTCTTTTCTTTTCTAAGGATGGATCAAACATGAATAGAAAAGGAGCGAAGAAAGCACCGTTCACTCTTCTAAAATGTTTGGTGTTGCCTCTCAAAGTGATATGAGAATAGAACCTATACACTGGAACAAGACTTGTATTTCCTTCCGTTGATAGACTAGGATATTGTCTCATTATAGCCGCAGCATACACAAGGTATGAGGTCATATAGAATTTCAAGGTAGACTGAACATTGATAAGTTGTTCATGAATTTCATCACTAATCTGTGCACCCCAATCAATATGTGTCTTCTTTCTCCTACTGACCCTAATGTACTCTCACATCCATTCTTAGAAATTTAATGAGGTTGGTAATCCTTTCACTCTGCTTAGTAGAGTGATCATATCATAGACATCTTCTTTGAAGTCACTGGGAGATTCTTAGGCCATCTTGAGATGGCAGGCCTTGAGATTTTCAATCATAACATGTTGATCAACTACTTGGTTTCATTTTGATTCTTGTCATAAGCCTCTTGAGCATGTCTAATATACATATTTGTATACTTATCCATGGTTGGGACCTTGAAAACTACATCGAAGAAATCTACATCCAATCTCATCATAATCTATCCTGAAGAATCTCTAACACTCCTATCATCTCTGACATAGTGTAAAGCAACTTGTAGAAAAAAATTTGGACAATGAGCCGCTACTAGAAATGAGGCTACTCAATGAAGATTGCTATGGACAATCGATGCCTCTAAATCCTTTTCCAAGGGTTTCTTTTTTGTTCTGTCAAAAAAGTCTGGCAAGTCAAGGTGCCTGATCTCAGTATCCTTGATCTCATCGATCTTGGATGTGACAACTATGGGTGGATAAATGTCTTGATACATATGCTTCATCGTGTCTTTCTTGGATCATGAAGGAGACTCCTCTATTTTCATTAAGTGCATAAGAGATCACCAATAAACACCTTCGAAGAACACCTGATAGGAGATAACTGCAAGGAAACATGGATTTATTCAATGTTAGGAGAATATGCATTTATAGGAGCATGATAATGGGGGAAGCTAGGTGAGCACTTTGGGGTGAGCAGGAATGAGCAATGGAGCATGAAAAATTGGGCAAATGCGGAAAGAACAGAGCTTGAAATGTGTTTTGGGAGGATTCTGAGTGTTAGTGAAATTTCTAGTTTTTGTGCAAGGGCACTAAAAATCGACGCCTTTACACATTTTGGGAAATACACTTTATTTAGTGGTGCTAAAAATTTTTTCCTTTGCATTTAGTTTGAGAAAACTTTACTTTAGCAGTGAAAATTGACACCTTGACATTTCTTTTGGAAGATCTTGGTGATATTATCAAGGTGATATTTTTTGGCATTGATGCATATTTAGAGAAATGCTCATATTTGTAGGAGCAGTGAAAAATCCCACTCCTACATTTGACTTAAACTTTACATGTTCCTATGTAGTGGCGGTGATAATAAGTGCTTCTACACTCAAAAACTTAGCCAAACAATGTGTAGTTGCGGCAATTTTTTTACACCATGACATGCTTTGGGAGGAAAAATTGTGATAGGTCGAGGGAAAGAACTTGGAGACCTATGTAAGGGAAATGAAAATAACCACTCTTACATCCAAACACTTGAATGGGAAACGACCAGCGTTGGTGTGCAAGAGTGGCAATTTCTAATGCCATTGAATGTTTTGGAAGAAATTTATACTTGTGAGATCGGTAAAATATATCACTCCTACACACCTCAAGGCAACTAGGGTTTAGGATTCCTCAAAGAGATGATGGAAACACTTGGCACAAATAATCTAAATCAATTAGATATTAAGATTCAAATGAAAATGACCCTATGAAGGGAAAAACTAAACTAGGGCATGAATAACATAGGAGGAAAATGATAATAACTAGAAGAAAAAGGAAAAAAATTGATTATGCCATTCATGATTTTAAACAAAAAATCATGTACAAATTATAAACATCAAAACCCTTAGCAAAGATAAATGGAAAATAATGAGGAAAATTCATACCTGAAAGATGGAGAAAAGATGCAAAACCCTAAAGTTGAAAAAGAGACAAAAATCCACCTGTAAAATCCACACCTTGATAATGAAGGAAGATCCAAATGAGATCACAGAGTGGAGAGGAGAAAGCATGTGAAACAATCACAAAATGAAATAAAAATGACTTTAAAAGCAATTAAAAAGGCATTAAATGAACTTCATTAATGAACTCAAAGTTCATTAAGTTTGCACAGGTGAAGGGGCGAGAGAATGTAGGGGTGGTGAAAAACGTTGCTCTTACATATTCAAAAACATGACAAAAGAAAAATGTAAAGGCAGAAAAAAAAGACCGCTTCAACATTTGGAGGAAAGGAAGAATATGTAGTGGCACTGAAAATGGTGCCGCTACACTTAAAAAAGTTTCCAACTACTCATGTAGGGGCGCTGAAAAATAGTGCCCTTACATGGGCAAAAAACTTTCTAACTCCCAAAAACTAAAAATCAACAAAATATTCATTTTGAAGCTTCTTGAAAAATGATGAAAGATGAGCACTCGAGGGGACGATTCGAGGCTCGAGACTATGCATAAGAGAAAATTGAAATTCACCTTGTTTTACATGCTTAGAGTGCACAAGCCTACAAAACGGACAAGTTTCATAGAGGGTTATCATGTGAATCAAGCGCAGCTAGATTTGAGGATAACACTATCAAATTCTACAAGTACATATGTTGGTAGTTGTGGAGGTCCAGTTTTGGGTTTCTATACAATATTTTGAATATATTCAAGAGTTGCATTTACAATTCCCACTTCTATCAATATGTTTGACATTAGTTTTATGTTAACATTACTCTTGCATTATTATTGTGTAATATCTCCATATTCATTTCAACATTTCCACTTCCATCTGTGGCACTGATACTTCCAAATTTTTTTCAAATGCTTTGTGTAACTAGATTTGATAATAAATAAATAAAAAATCTTATTATGGTTGTGATAATTATCATTTGTTGAAAACAGATGAACATTGTTTCCAAATTATTCATTCTTTGTTGCATCAAGTTTTTCATTTAAATTTTTCATAAGTAACCATCAATCATCAATTGTATGGTTTGCATCCCATATATTTTTTTTTCCATCATATTTAAAATATGTTATAAAGACCACTATTTTGAACTCCTTCTAGAGTAGCTTTGCTCACATTTTTCATTTGTATGATGCTTTTTCATTGAATGGAGGTCATTTTTCTAAATCTCCAACTAAAATTATGGATACTCCTGGGTAAAAAATAATTATAAATATATTGAAAGTTATTTAATCTAAAATATAATTGCAATAAAAATGTATAAAATGTATTGTAATATATTATGCATAATGTGCATAATATTAATAAAAAACTCACCTCTAAAAAATTTATTATCATTTTTGGGAAATGTTTATTAAAGTTTCTAATCTATGCTTTAAGCAACCTCTCTCCAAGAAAATCCATTCCATCTATCAATGTATATTTAACATGTGATATTTTTCCTAAAATGTTGTATGCTTTATTCCTTCTAGTTATTTGAAATATTTATTGGTATTCTTAAGTTTGAGCGAATTATTGACACTCCAATATTGAATTTTGCAATAATAGTTGGTGGAAGTAGAAGCAAAGGAGAACCATTGGGGAAAACCAAGCTTTCTAGTGCTTTAGTAATGGAAACAATTAAATATGGCGTACCCATTCTAGTGGTGCCTTGAATTATCATATATGTGGGTAATGTATTTTTCATGTGTGGTGTGACATGATAATTCTCGTTTCTCTATGTTGTTTGTTGTTTACATTTCCCTAGTTTACATATTATGCTCTATCCTCATGAATGAGGGAACCATTAATCTTCATATTTATAATTAAATTTATTTCTTCATTTTTTATTTCGTAACCTTGAAATCCATCACACCAATTTTTCTATTTATTGATATCTCTTCTACTCAACATATATATTTCTTTGAATCAAGGAAAAATAACACAGAGTATTTTTTAAATGGCTTTAGGCGAGATTCCTCTGTTGTGCGTGTAATGGGAAGATTTCTATTGGAAATAAGCAACACTAAGAGGGGGGGTGAATCAGTGTTCTACAAAAATTAATTCTTTTATCCTAATCTTTATTCCACTTAACACATTTAATCAAAATTAATATGCAGAAAAAGAAAACAAGAAAACACACAACCATAAAACAAGGGTTTTTACATGGAAACCCTGTAAGGGGAAAAACCACGGTGGATGGCCAATCCACAATAATTTATGAGTATACTCGAAAGAAGTATTACAAAATGGGAATGCACTTGCATTCAGGCTCACTGCCTAGAGCTCACTACTCAAAATATGGGGGCTCACTGCCCTTACAGTAGTTTGGAATTGATCCAAAAGAAAATTAACTGAATAGATAGCATCTACCAATGCTTGATTGTAGTTCTAGTTTAGCTCTGGTGTCAAAATTTTGTCATGAAGACTAATATTGAACTTCTACTCTGTTTTGCTGAAGTTTGCACACAAAATATTTAAGCATAAGTGAAACTGCATGTGATATCACTCAAATACACCTTAGACTTTCACAACATACACACACACAACTTTTGCATACATCCAAATGATGTGACTGATCATCTAAATATATCCGCTCACTAGGAATTAATCACCAGAGGTTAGCTCAACAAAACTTAATAATATTTGCAACTTGTCAGCTCAAAACATAAATAATTTTGATGTGTATCCAAACAATTCAGCTACACAATAGCTAGGATCAATAATTAAACATCTGAACTTGAAGATAATTAAAATTATTTGACTTTTTACATCCACTACACACCATTTACATTGAGTCGGCTCTATCAAGCAAATAGACAAAAAATGTCCTACCAAACCTTCAAAACCACATGGCCACAAAAGCAACATTACGAGATTCAATGATAAGATGCTCCACGTGCTTAACAAACAATTTCAGTGATCCATAGCACAAAATGATGATCTGGTGAAACTATTAGACCAGATACCCTGTTCCATGAGTACTTTGTCGGTAACACACAGTTTTCCATTTTATCTTCTAGATGATTGAAGGCGTAACTATGGACCAAAATGATGACTTTATTTGCCATCAATGACAACACTAGAAGCCAAAAACCATGTCCACTTAAACCATATGCCAACAATCTCCCCCTTTGGCATTGATGGCAACACTTAGTGAAAAATGACTAAGTGTCGAAACTGATAAGCATACTGCCAAAATAAAAAATACTGCTCCACTGCAAAATATTACTCCCCCTAAGAATATTAATGCATTTTTCACATCACACTCTCCCCCTTTGACATCAATGACAAAATTGGGGAAACAAAAACTGAAAAAGTTATACAAGTATATCCAGAGTCTTACAAAAATTTGAAGATGTCAGGAAAGATAGTCTTCAGTCCTCCTAAATTTGAATCCCAGATACTCCTTAGTCTCTCCAAAATGGTAATATGGCCACAAAGAAGATAATACAAAGTTTTTGTAACTTCCAAACTTACGGGATCAAGAGCGATCACAACACTTTTTTCTTCTTTCAGAGCATTCGCCATCTTCTCAATTTTTGGACTTATCAGCCCCCTGAGTTCCCTTACTTTGTTAATAACCCTTTCATTTTCAAACTTAAGAGTCTTTAATTGGTCAAGCAAAGATATTACCTAACTATCTTGATGACACACACTGTTGGTCAAAGGATCAAAGGTGTTGGAAATAATAGCCAACTGTTGCTCAATATCTTTTATCTTTTTCTCATTTTCCTTAGTAAATTTTGACAAGATTAGGCAAGATTTGTACACATTTCCTCCTTCAGTTATAGCACCTTGGATATTATATATGCAAGTTGCTAGCAGATTCTTGTCCTTGGAAATTAATTTGATTAGGCTTCCAATTCTTTCCTCCTTAAATTCCTTTTTCACTTGAACCCGAGCTGAAACCTCAAAAGACTTGAAATGAGAATCTACAGAGCTTATTAATATTTTCAACTCACCAGAGGAGGATCCTGATGGATCCATAACATGGGTAGGCATCAATTTCTGAAAAACTCCAGAAGCGAGTTTTAGCAGCTCACTATCTTCAATGTGAGATTTCAATATTTTCTCATTGGCTTTATCTTGAGCTATTTTGGCAACTTTCAGCATCTAGATTGGAGATAAGGTGGATAAGTTGATTGAACTCTCATCAAACTCAGGATTTGATTCTACCTCCTACTCCAATAAACATTCTTTTACCTCTTTTGGACTGATTTCTTGATTCTTTCCCTTGTCGATCTTAGATTGAGCTTTCGGAATTACTTTTGGGAATTTTTTTTCTTCACCAGATACTTCTTTCTCTTCAGCAATCTCCTCACCTTGGACCTTATTCACAACAGGTATCTTAGTGTTTTCAACATTGGGGGAAGTCAGAATATCTTCAAATATTGGAGGATCAGATACATTCATATTCTCCTCATTTTCATTTCCTCCTTCTGACTTATTCACTTCCACATTCACTTCCTCAATACTTACCTTCTCTTTTGACAAGAAATCTTCCAGAATTGTCTTAGTCTCACTCATAATAGCATCAGTGTCACCAATCATGAGGGTGGGTGCATGAAGTTGGGTGGCAATTTCGTGGCCACTTTCTAAAAAAAGTTTGAAAATTCTATAACGCGGGTGCATTATAGCATGTTAAAAGAAAAAAAAAAAGTGAAACTCTTCATTTTCACTTCGACTATTTTCTTCTTCTTCCCACGGAAAAAACCCCCAACTTTCATGCTCACATTCTAGGAGGAGGTACTGAGCACAAATCTTCAACAAGAGTTTCTAATTCTTTGCAAGGATGGTGCCACAATGACGAAGAGGTGGGAGAGGTAAGTATTGTTTGTTGATTTTTTTGAATTTCTTAGTTTTAGGTTGATTTTGTTAGTTTTAGGTTATATTTGATATATAAATTTTTTAATTTGTAGGAGATGCAAATGAACCCACAAACCCACAAAATCCTCAACAAGAAGAGCAACCAAATCCTGAAGAACAAAATCCTAAACAAGAAAATCAACCTCAACAATAACCTCCTCCACCAATCCCTCAACAAAATTTAATGAGTGAGATTGAGAGCAACAAAAAACAAATTGAGGATTTTATTAGTAGGTTGAGTGATCCAAATGGTTCAACCACACAAAGAATGACCCTCATAAATTCATTGAAAGATATGCTAAAAAATGTGGATTCAATTAGCAAACAAATAACTGGATGGCAAGATAGGAGGCAGGCGGCTAGGGCATATTATGCAGATAAACTATCATATAAACAAGTAAAGGATTTAAAAATTACAAAAGGTGATTTATGTTCATTATTCACTGACCCACACACAAATCAAAATCTTGGCCTCAATGCAAAGAGGTTTCCTATTCATTGGTGTCACCACCAAGAGATTAGGAACCATTTTTATGATAGGTGGTACATGGTCTTTGATGACCGATCGTGCAACAATTGTGAAGTCCCCCAGTATTTTCTTAGGAAACTATACGATGAGTTCATATTGAA